>ML846430.1:21439-35681 GCA_009831015.1 Picea engelmannii
GGTGCACAACCAAAGATACAAGGAAGTTTGAAGGAAAGAGACATGATTTTTTTAGGCTGTCCACACAAGTGGGACACACCTCAGGCTCAGACAAGGAGTAGCAATAGAGGAAAGTCTTGGTGTGAAAGTTTCACAAGTCTGGAGAATTTTGTTTTATGGGTAAGAGTCATGAGACTCTTCCCATCTATGTAACTAGGATAGTAGCTCCCTCTTTGTAAAGTGTTGTTTCTATTTCACAATATAATAAACAAAGACAAGTATTAGGCATTGGTGGTGTTTCTCACACTATATATGTGTCTTTTGTTTCACATGTTTTCTATTGTATGCTAGAATGACTAAGTGTTAAATAATGTTAACAAATGTCTAAGTATACAAATAAGTTGCATATATTAAGAATCTGACTCATTTGTAGCCTAGAACAAAGTATTGGTATGCTCTAAGTGAAGAAGCCTAGTCCGGGTGAATTATTCTTGGTTGAGCCAAACTACCAAGTGTGAACCATCGCAGTGCCACACATCCACAAGATTGCAAGGTTGGACTTGGGTATGACTCTTGGGGGCCTGATATCTATGCATTAATGCTCCATTTTGAGTTTCTATTCTAACTTACCTCTCAAATCCCCCTCTGTAAGACTCATGGGTCCATGGGATCATCAAGAATTGTGTCTTTCCTTTTGGGTGTTCTTCTAACATTTTCCTTTCCTAGAATCTCTATCCGCTCCTTATATACACTAGTGGAATTCCTCTAATGATATTCTAAATTATTTTTATATGGTTGATTTTCATGGTGCCCCTATAGGATATTAAATTAAAGGAAAATGATATTATATCAAATGAAAATGCAGAGATCAATTCAAAAATTTAAGGAAAATGATATTATATCAAAGGAAAATGCAGAGATCAATTCAAAAATAAGTGCAAAGGAGATTAATTCAATTTAAATTAAAGGAAAATGATATTATATCAAAAGAAAATAGAGATCAATTCAAAGATAAGTGCAAAGGAGATAAATTCAATTTCAATTAAAGGAAAATGATATTATATCAAAAGAAAATGGAGATCAAAGATCAGTGCAAAGGAGATTAATTCAATTTTTGGGGTGCAATAGATGCACAACCTTTATAATTAGTTTATCCACCTATATCTATTGTGGATTGTATTGATATATAAATAGTGACCAAAATTCCATACAACTAACTCAAATGTTCAAAGATGTAGTTCTTTTTTGAAACATTAAATTATGTCACTATTGATAAGTCTTTTTAAATATTAAATTATGTTAATGCAAGCAATACATTGTTATAAAAATGTTTATCTTTCTAAATTAACTATGAGGTAAACATTTAATTGACGGGAATAAGAATAAGAAGATGTATTTTATAAATGAAAATTCAAGAAAGGAATTTGTGCTAAATTTTATAGCATCAAATGTTCTTATTATCAAATATGGAAAGTAAAATAAGACATGTTTTCTTATAATGAAGTTTGGCATCATTTATCTTTATCAAAATGCATATTACCAAGGTTACGGGATAAAATGAAGTTATTTCTACCACTTTAAGGATGACTATAAAAATGGATACTTAAAGGCAATGAATAGTGAATTACAAAAATCTAGATCAAATACTATTGTAATGGTGGCTAGTGTAATTTACATAAGGTTCCACATCAAAGAGATTCAATACATTAAGATGAAACAAGAGTTCCTCTCATATTATTGCCTTCAAACATGATTCAGGATTCATTACTCAAAATGGTTGGTGAGGACTTGTTAGATTGGATCTCTCTTAATTGTCACAATCTCATTTTAGTAAAGTGATAAGAAATCAATTTCTAGATGTTTCCATTACAAAGAACAACTTATTTGCGAGGTGTAATGATTGTGTCCGAATCACCAACAAACTTACATCCACCACTAATATAGTCAAAGTACTAGAGCACTTACAGGAGTAGTTACACAAAATTCAAACATATCATAATTTAACTATATTACAAGTTGTCATAGTGTGCATGATGCCCAAAAATTTAATTCAAGGTAGCAACCTAGAACTTAATTGTGCATAGTGCACAACAAAATGGACAAGGCAAATAATTTTATACCAAGGATGGGTAAGAGGGAAAAGGCTATTAGTAGTTTTATAAATCTCACAATTTCTTTGACTACCATGCTTACACACCCATGGGTTCAAACATCATTATGACTTCATCAACTAAATGTCTCAAAGATCTTGAAGAACCAATGGTGAAACTGAGAGAAGTGAGGTGCATTCTACAACCAAGTATTGAAGATATTGTATTGTACATTCAATCTATCCATATTGTTGATGCTAACATATGTTGTCTCAATATAATATGTTATATAAACTCAAAATATAATAAGCAGGCTAAATGATAATCTCTCTCTCTCTCTCTCTCTCTCTCTCTCTCTCTCTCTCTACATAGTCAAAGGTGAGTTGCATGATACCAAGCATGTGTGTGTACACATCAACCTCTTCAACCTATCACCTACACACAAAGAAACTAGAAAACCTTTCTCAAATCTTTGGGCACAAAAAGGATGAATGCATGTAATCAAATCTAATCTAATAACTCAAGGACTACTAGATCTATCAAACTTAAACCATAAATAAAGCATCCATGATTTATACAAGATTTGGAGGGGGGAAAGACCATAGATATGGGTGAGTGCATGAATTTGGTGGCCAAAAAAATGGCAAGGGGGTTGGTAGGAACGCGCAAGCATTCCTAATCATATAGGTTTAGCAAGGCCCAAACCTCCAACAATCTTGTCACATAGGTTTGTCAAAAGGAACGCGTACGCATTCTTAAGAACGTGTGCACGTTCCTAACATGAACTTGCACACGTTCCTGTTGTGCCCTTTTTTTAAGGACCGCGGGCGCATTTTGTGCTCATTTTCACACTGTGCCTCGTGAATTTCCTTCATTGAGCAAGAAAAAAGGACAAGTAAAGGAGAAAATCCCAAGATCTTTCCATTGTGTCCATCATAAGAAAGGTATGGTTGATTTTTTGTCAATTCTTTTCTTGGTTTTGCAAAAATAAAAATAAAAATAGTCATAAGTTATGGATGTAAATACCAATGGCATTGAAAACTTATTAGCAAGGTTCACTACACATAATTAATACTTGAATGTAAATCTCTCAACAATTCACCAATCTTGTATAGGTATTTTTCAAGTTCATTGTAAAGATAACACATAGTTTTTATTTGTTTTACAGAAAAGCATGTTAATGATTTTGTTGGGATTAAATAACATTGTTGTTTGTAATACCTTATTGATAAGTCCACTTATTAAATTTCATTATTAAACAACAGTGTATATTACAAAATGGAGCCTGATGACAATGTAAACCACCCACCAGCAGACAAAGGAGAGCAAAACCCTAACCCACCACAACCACCCAATCTAAACATCGAAATTGATGAGGGGTTGGATACATTAAGAATACTTGTAGATAAGTTAAGGGGCAACAAAGAACCAAGAAGAATGCCCTTGGCTAGTCTTTGGGCGCCACTTTGAGTTCTATTGCAAGTGCGCAAGGGGAATTGACTTCTATTTCTGAGTATATGGAAATAATGATTGAGTACTACATCAATGGATTGGATAGAAACCAAGTCAGAGACTTGGGTATTTCAAAACAAGAACTATTGTCTATTTTTAGGGATCCTCGAAATGGACAAGAACTACCTTTGAACAAAAAAATGAATTTGTATTGACTGGTGTATCCATCCACGGATTAGTTAAAACTAGATGGATAGGTGGTATATGGTTTTTTATCAACCTCCCTACAATAACAATGAGGTGCCCATATATGTTTTTGAGAAAATTATGGGTGAAATAGATTTTGGGTCACCATGTCATCTACTTTGACATGGATGAGTTCCAAGGGATGGATCAAGGGTCTTCATAGGACTGATATCATGCCAGGAATGATCCCATGTTAGGTCCTTATCCCCCTAGGTGAAGGCCTGACCCCCTTCCCAACATTCTCCTATTGCAAAGAGATTGCAGTAGATACAGCGAGCTATTTCATCATTGACCCGGAGCCTAGTGCAGCATGGTAGCTTTATTGCATTGTCTTGGAAGGAGGTGACTACCAATGATATTGATAGAGGGGTTGGAGATTCACCCGTTACAGAAAAATTTAGTGAGGAGAGGGCATATGGACATAGCAGTCGTCCATGTGAACCTCACAGATGCTCGAGTTGCGAGAAGACCTGCTATGGGCCTATGGAGGTCAGTGGAAAACATAGCTTCATGGATGAGGCTAGTAGCTTAACCATCACCATGTTCTTAATTGTTATATATTTGTTTTTTGTATTATGTGTATTTATATCAATATTTTGATGTGTGTTGTTTTGTAGTTGTTACCTCTAGGTAGCAGACCCTCTACACCCACGGATGCATCAATGCCTATCTCCAACATTGATGTAGAAGTAGAGGAGACATGCTCATTGGGTGTACCACATACACAAGTATGTGTCACATTTGATAAATTCACCATGGTCATTTCTTTATTTTATGGCATCCTCAAATTTTTTATTTTATTGTGTGTCTACAGGATGTGGGAGCGGGCAATGTCGAGGAATGTCCATCTTGGATGGACAAGTCACCTACATCACAAGTATCATGTGTAAAGTTAAATATCGTTTAAATCTCAAATTTGTTGTGTTATATTTTTGAATTTTACTATTTGGTACTAATAGTTCAATATTATTAATATGTATGCAAGTTGTGGGCATATTCACTAGTTATAGTACTATTGCACTCCCTAGGTACCTAAGATCTGATTCTGGGTTAGATTACTCCAAGTCAAAGGATTTTTCATCACTTGTACAGCTTGTGGGGTCCATCACTTCCCACCCCTAGCATCTATTTTATTCCATGCATCACCAATGGATGCACCCATATGCCACCCATCTGCACCACCTCTTCCATCGCATCCATACAAAGTGGATGCACCCATATGCCACCCACCCCCACCACCATTTCCATCGGCCCCATCCACCGAGGTTGCCATAGTAGAGGTTGCCTCAGAGAAATTTGTATATCAAAGTGATCCACCTGATAGAAACTCTCCATCAAGGCCCGAGATATTCACGGTGAGATAATGTGTTGATTATATATTTTTATGTATCATGAATTTTTTATTTTATGCATATTTTTTTAATTTTTTGTATTTGATCCTTGTAACTAAGGTAGGGTGGCATCGCTGAGAGATTGGGGTCGTGGAGGAGGGTAACACCCTCACAATTATCAGTAGCATATGTTGTGAGTTGTCTTAGGTTAAATTACAAAGTATCATTTTGTATATATTTTAATTCATTGAGGAAAAAAACTTATAACAATGTTTTTTCTTTGTGCAATCTCCAGAGTGATGAAGCATGTCGAGGCCTGGAACCACTCGAGGTGATTCCTAAAGCAAGATAAGAAAGATAGATATTTAGGATGCTCCTGAGGGTGGAAATGGTCAATGACTAACCAATTACTGACATTATGTATATAGGCCATCATATGGTTGTTTTCCATGTTAGGGCACCTGTTGTCGTTTTGTATATTGGGCAAGAGGTGTCATTTTGTAAAAAATGTACAATTTAGACAATGTTGAATATATATATATATATATATCATGGCACAATTTTGTGTTCATCTCATTGTTCCTACATTTTATGTTGATGAATGTATGAATTTCAAAGTGTATGAATTTTATGTGTATGAATGTATGATTTTTTTCTAAAGTGATTATAAATACTTGAGTTACAGATTAATGAATCTCTTATGGTGGAAAATATTGCTAAGTGTTAAATCCACAAGCAATGAATGGTTCTCATTACCTAAATTTATGGGCAGGTCATATATTTCTTTCAGCATTGGTAAAGTGAAACTAATTGCCAATGTAGTGGACACACTTGGGTGCACTTGTTAAATGCATATGGTTGATGGAAAAGGAACCAAAGCACTCAAAGTTGATGGATGACACTTGAATCCACCTTAAAGTATTATTTTCAAGGCAACTATCATATACACAAGAGGATGCCTCAAAATTACTAAAACATCATCATCATCACCACCACCATCATCATATATATATACATAAACTTATTAAAAATATATATTGGAAATGTGTAAGCAAACAAACTTATAAGCTCAAGTCCATGAATCATAAATATATTAATTTTCAAACTTTATTGTCACTAGTGACAATTCTTGATCTTTTAAAAATGGTTTTTTTTAAAGAAAAATAAATTCAAGTTCATGAGCTATAAATATATTAATTTTCTATATATAGTATTGGTTACTTGACTTAAAGACCCCAAAACTAGTAAAATTTAATTAGTAGTATACACTAAAGAAATTTTGAGGAAACAAATGTGACTTACCTAAATGGTGTTGCCAATCATACTAAAGGCAAGAAATACCACACATATGGGTAGTGCATGAAGCTCCAAAGTTCCACATTTAAATTTGCATATTTAAACAAATCACATAACTATGATCCTCGTAAACATATAACAATAAAAATAATATCCTGCAACACATAAATAGGTCCAAATGTATACATATCAAATGTCTATATCATTCTAACTAAACCCAACAAATACTAAGCAATCAATCACTAACATAAGTAAAAATCAAAGTTCTAACCTTCTAAGGCCAAAATATAGGTTGTTACATTTACAAATCCCTAGAACACCACTATGATCTAAAATAGACTAATCCCTCATTGCATGTCTTGTCATGTAGCTTCCCATTTTAACGTATACAACAATAAATATAACGTTTCATAGCATTATGCAAGGAAAAAGTCAAATCAAAATGTGGATTGCAATGAAAGAAGAATAACAAAAAAAGAAACATTTCTCATTCCAAGAAACAAAAAACATTTTTTTCGAGGGACATATGACTTAAATTTATATCACAAAGTTACTTTCCATCCAATGAAGTGTTTATGACATTTTGAGTCTAGGTGAAAACTTGTGCATGCCTTGCCTTGCCAAGCCATGTCATGCCTTGTATTTCTATGATATGCCTTACCTTTCCATGCCTTGTCATTCAATTCCATTGTTGACGATTAAAAAGTCGTCATTAAGTTTTTCCCGCAAAGTGTTGCTAAGCCTATTATTATAAAAGCTAAGTAATACTAGTAGGTGGGACCCCCTTGTAGATTGGAGATCAAATCTAGTGCTTATTTGATGGTATGCTTCTGTTGACACTGTCTACATGGTTGACGATATCTTGTTTTATTGGATAATGGATCAGGTATATTATACGTGGTTCCCTTGTTGTTCCAATCTCAAGTTCTATACTAAATTTTTCATGGTTATCATTGTTGCCCGTTCTTAGACCTACTACTTGTGACACCTGCAACAGACATATGTTAAGTAACAACAAATGAAAAGAAATTAAAGGAAGAAACTATCTAATGCTAACACGCTATATGCGTTGGAAAGGTTGTGGTAAATCCTAGCTAACATATGATGGCCATGCGATTTATTGAGGTTGTATAAAACATAGTTGACATGTATTTTTTGTATAATGGAGATGGTAATATGTGATATGGGTAGTGCTCTTGGAAATTAATGATTGTTGGTCTCAACGCATAGTTCAAGTGGATGATTGCTTGATTAAGTAGCTTGCGCATACTAAGAATTGAATGAACATTGAAGTATGGAAGTGATGCAAAATTACTGCACATCACCTTTACTCTTTCTGTTGAACACCACCCTCGTCAGGTTATTGCTCAAACATTGTTGTTGGGGATATGCTCTTATTCCTTGGCGGGGAGAAACCGCTCAGCCTACTCGTATTTTAAGGAATTCGATTACAGGTATGTTCTTTTTTTGGCCCTTCATGAGTCTACTCTGGTATGAAATGGATGTTTGCTCAGTTATATTGGTTTGCTCCTTCCTTAAGTTTGGCAACTATATAAAACGGTGATTGTGAAAGAAACGTTGATGATTCTCTTTGAAATGATGTTGAAGTCATAGCCTTACTGGTTATCCTGAGCGTTAGCAGTCATAAGAGTTCTCTTTTATCCCTGTTGGTTTTATTAGAGTATCCTTGTTGGTCTTGGTGGGATATCTTCATGTTTTTGCGTCGCTGTATCCAGTCTGCGGGCTTTTATGGGGTTTAATGAATGAAGCTTTTGTGCCACCACGCATTGTACAGTTGGGCATTTGGTTGATTTCTCCACTAGAGGTCACAATTTGGGTTTTCCTGCCCTTACTCGACCCTGTCTTCACCTCTGTGTGGTAGTTTTTGGATTTAGGGCGCACGAGGGTTATACCCTGTGTGCGTTAAATAACAATGCCATGCCAAGATTAAAGCGCCACCTCATGTTAGGGCCCCGTCATGGAATTGTTTCTTGTCCACAAGAAAATATTATCTCTCTGTGTGTACACCTTTGGCCTTGAAGTTTTCACCATTACGAGGAGTTGGCTCTATTCCCCCTGTGATGGCTATAAGACAAACCCTTAACCCTCCAGTCTGGAGTTTCACAGAGAAGACTATCGGGCCTGTCAAGTTTGTTATGGATTATTGTGGATTGGATGTATGGTCAATTAATTTGAATGAAGACTCGCCCATTTGGTCATACGACAGTCGTGTTTGTTGGCATTTAGTTACTACTTCAGTGATAATAATGACAAATCTTGCATGGTTATTGGCACAACTCAAATTACACAGTCACTGGTTTTTTTTGCACTAAAGATTGTTTGGATGTTTAGCTGGCATTGGTTACAAATGCTTGAAGTTGCTCATGCATGTCGTGTTATGTGTATGGGTTTTTTCACATTGAAATAATGGTCACAGTAACTATGTGTTGCCTTGGGGCCAAATGATTATGGAACTGGACGACTGCATACCCATTGTATCCTTATGATTGTTCGATTGTATAAGACTGAGGTTGCACAACATAGTTAGTTACAGTCGGATTAAATCGAATTAATGCCATGTTATTAATGACTCAGCATGATGGATTAAGTTATTACTGGGACTATGCGTTTTATTTTGTTATATTGCATCGTAATGATTTTGACTGCGCACTGTGCACAATATGGATAGTTTTTTCTCTCACGGGGTTTTAAGCGTGTTTAATTGTTGCAATAGACCATTTGTTAAGAAGGGCATGTTGTCAATATCTCATCGTTTTGGAGGGATGGCCCATTTTTTAAGCCACATTAAATATTTTATATTTATATTTATATTTTTGTTTTTTTATTTTATTTTTTTTATTATTTTTTTTAAACAGTGGTAGAATTACATTGCCTAGGTGAATGACCCTGTGCATAGCTTGTGTCTAAATAGTGGTTGTTGGTTATATATTTAGATATCTATTTGGGCATGGAAATTTGGTCTTGAATATTTTGGTTACTGCCTGTATATGTTTAACGAATGTCATTGCATTTAAATGACAGGCCCGATTGCAGTGATCATGTAACTTCATTGTGAATTATGGAAACACGAAATTGGGCATATTGGTTGATTAAAGTAAGATATGGGTAGTGGTTGATTTCGATGGTTAACAGAATGGAAAGTCTATTGTTTGAGAATTGTTATAAGATGTGAAGAAGGGAACATAATTCTCTTTACAGATTGTGTGGAATGCATACTCTCTTATGATGGCACTGTGTTGTATATTTGATTATGAACAGTAAACTAGTTAAATGCACAAAAATTGTTATTTGGTCAAGATGATTGATAGTTGATGCATCTATTTTCGTAGAGTGTTTTATGGATCACTTAATTAACTTCATGAACAGTAATCATTTTTCTTCCCTTTAATTATTTCATTTTTCACTAATTACAAACCCCTTCACCTCCCATATTCATTTTCTCACTCTCTGTTCTGAGATTAATTACAGTCAAGAGAATTTTAGTGTTAAGCAGTCGAAAGTGGCAGTGTCTTGCGTGGATTACAGTGATGTTTTATTGGGTTGCTTGCAGTTGCTTTTTGTTTTCACTTATCAGTAACCGTGTTCTTTTCCCTTCATGGAATCATGTTTTCTCTCAATACAAACCCCTCACATATCCCAGAACCATTTTCACCCCCTGCTCATTGATAAGCAGTAAATCAATTCGTATGGATTGGATTGCATGAGTCTGATATATTGATGAGCCAAAATCCATTTCATATTTTTTAAAAGAGTTGTCATGTATGGTTAATTAAAAGATCATTGCTAATGAATCACACATGCAGGGATGAGCTATTCAATTAAAAGGCTAAAAACAGAGACCTATTACGCTTTTGTCAAAGAAAAGGACTAAAAAATGGTAACATCAGCAAAGGGGAATGTGGATTTTGAGTTTTATTCTATCTATTATTGTTTTATGACAGTTGACTTTAGGGATCTTTGGACAGCATGCCTTATTTTGGATATATGAGTATTATTTTTTAAATAACTTCAAATTTCATGAGTTTAAATTACCAAAAGTGAATATGTTGATGGGAGACACAAGGAGGTGTATTTTGCTTAACTAATGGTTATGTTATAGTTGTTATGATTGAAAGGGAGTTACAAGGGGTCCCACCTACTAGTTATTATTATTTATGACCCTTATTATAATTATTACTCTTCCCCTTAACTAAATTTAGTTGAGTCTTTTAGTTAACTTAACTAATGAATTGGTTCAACTTCTTCAACCAATTCTAATTTGTTAAAATCAAAAGGAAAGGGAGGAATGGGAAGGAGGATAGAAGTAGAAGCATGCTAAGGTTTTCTCTTTGAGTTTATGTTGAGATAGTTCAGTTTTCATTCATTCATATATTCATCAAGGCCTAATTCTCTTTTGTGATAACAAGGTCTTATTGTAGACAACAATATTCAGATTTGAATCAAATCATTCAGACACTCGTTTTTCAGAGGTGTTGATCTATCTTTGATAGTCTGTGTAGATTTGTCTATTTGTGAATTAATTTTCATGACTGATAAAGGCTATTGTGCAGAGTCGAGTGAGAAGAAATATGTGGCAAGTTGATCCAGCTTTTAGAGTTCATTTTGGTTTTCTGTCAGAGGTCCTTTTGTATGTTCCATCAGGGATGTCTAAGTTTGACTTTGGTCCAAGATTTATGTATGAGATTTTGTAAAGAAAATGACTCTTTGGTGAATTGGAATGGAATAAAGGATTTTTTATGTTTCGTCTGTCTTGATTATCATCTTGGTGTCTATACTTTTGTTCTTACATTTATTTCAGCAACTATTATATTCAAAAAATTACATAAAAAGTGAATTTCCAGCAAGCTTTTTGTTGATAAAAGACTAGCCTAAGCACTTGTAATTAATACTTGTGAGTTAGGATGTTATTTTTGTTGTCTATAAACATAGGGTGATATTCCCGTCTACTTTGATTTAGCCAAGTAAATTCTGAAAATGCTTGAGTAAGATCATTTCATATATTTTCCTCAATAGACATGTCATTCCATGCCATGCCATGTATTTCCTTGCCTTTCCATGCCATGTATTTCCTTTACATTGCATGTATTTCCTTTCCATTCCATGCCATCCCATTCCTTTCCTTGCCATGACATGACATGAAATGTCATGCCTTGCCTTGCCTTTCCTTGCCTTAGTTTCTATGTCATCCCATGCCATGTCATGCCTTACCTGCCTTAGTTTCTATGTCATCCCATGCCATGTCATGCCTTACCTTTCCAAACCATTCCATGTCTTGCCATGACATTCCATTGCATGTCTTTCCTTTCCATTCCATGCCTTACCTTTCCATGCCTTGCCATTCCATGCCATGACATGCCTTTCCTTGTCATGCCATGCCTTGCCTTTCCTTTTCATTTCATGTCAGGACATGCCTTGTGTTGATGAATATTTATGTCAATAGTACTTCACCGGCAAAGCATTGCCAGGCTCCCTCTCGAATCACACTACTTGCGTAAAGTTTCTCTTATTCTCGTTAAGTTAGCACAATGTTAGTGACACTTGGCGTGTAAACCTATCACTAAAAATGACCATTTTCCCACTCCTCACATGCTTAATGCTATCATATTTTACACACTTCCACCTTATGCTTAGACTCTCACATCTTCCTTTGTTCTCATATACATTACTATATCATCACCCTTTGTTTTCCTATGTCTCACCTTATCAAAGTGATTTCATTTTTAATCAAAAGAAAGTGATTACGTTATTAAGAGTTTATATCATGTAACAAACCAACATATAACTCCTTTTATCTATGCATGACTCACTTTTTCCATAATGTATCTCACTTTCCTGACACATCTGTCATGTGTCTTCCTTTAAATATTCTAATTATGACTTCAAGGTCCATACCACGTTTCTTCTTTTTATATTATGACTTAGCCTTTTAGTAATGAGCTTAGTACCACTACGTGCCATAATCAAAAGCAAAAAAATATTATTTTATCTGCCACACTCTCACTTTTTATATCTCATATCTCTCTCAAATATGTTAATTATAACATAAGTGTTATACCCTTTTGCATGATAACTTTCTCATTATTCATGCTACACCAAAAATAAAGTATTTCATATGATGTCCTACCACTATATGCTAATCATGCTCACGTAAGCAAATTTCTGATTTAATTCATCATGGACAAGGGAGTTGAAGCTTTGAGCTTGCTTTCTGGTGAAGAACTCCATTTACCTAAGACATATTTGGTTATTTTTAATGGGCTTATTCTTGGTGTACATTGGTGGCCACAGCGATTTGCAAATGTTCTAAGGAAGTTACGACATGCAGGTAAAATTGGAGAGTTTGTGAGTGCATTTGTGAATGTAAAACAGCACTGTGTGTATGTTGCTTCAGATGGCGGCCATGTTTGTCGACCATTGGTGATTTCTTATAAAGGTGTTTCTAGAATAAAGGAACATCACATGAAAGAATTGAAGGATGGATTTCAAATGTTTGAGGATTTCCTGAGAGAGGGTTTGGTGGAATATCTCGATGTTAATGAGGAAACAATGCATTGGTTGCACTCTATGAAGGGGAGGCAACACCTTCCACTACTCGTATAGAGATTGAGCCTTTCACTATCCTAGGTGTTTGTGTTGGACTTATTGCTTTCCCACACCACAACCAGTCACCTAGGAATACTTACTAGTGTGCTATGGGGAAGCAAGCAATGGGAAACATAGCTTACAATCAGTTATGCAGAATGGACTTTCTACTCTATATGTTGGTGTATCCTCAACGGCATCTTCTGACAACAAAGACAATTGAACTGGTTCAATATGACAAACTTGGAGCCGGTCAAAATGCAACAGTGGTTATGATGAGTTATAGTGGCTATGATATCGAGGATGTCATTGTAATGAACAAGTCTTCTCTTGATCGTAGATTTGGGCGTTGCATTGTTATGAAAAATTATTCAACATCCATTAAAAAGTATATGAATCGTACTCAAGATGGAATTTTTAGACCTGCAATGGCATCAAGTGCGGAAATTGATACTCGGTTTCAGATCCTAGAAAATGATGGGATTGCAGCTCCAGGTGAAATAATAAGATACCGTGATATATATATATATATATATATATATATATATATATATATATATATATAAAAAGCAGACCCCTATAAATGTTAGGGATGAGGTGCCAAATCCAATGGCATTACCAGACAGTGCATGCAAGTTCACTCCTCAAAGTCACAAGACACAGGAGTCTGTTGTTATAGATAAAGTGTTGTTGACAAGCAATGATGAAAATATTCTTAACATAAAGTTCTTATTCCAGCATGCACATAGGCCTGAGCTCCGTGACAAATTTAGCAGCAGGCATGGTAAGAAAGGTGTCTATAGGACTATTGTTCAGCAAGAAGATTTTCCATTTTCTGAATGTGGTATTTTCCCAGATTTGATTATGAACCCTCGCTGCTTTCCAAGTCAAATGACAATTGGAGATGGACCATACACACTACCAAATATATCACTCAACATCGCCATGTAAATACGAGAAGGGTTCAGATACATTAAACCTTATATATATCTTTGAAGGAGTATGAGTAGTAGGTTTTATATTTCATCCTTATCGGCTTCAAGCACTCAATGGTCATGAAAGATATGGGGTATTAAAATGTGAACTAATAGGAGTGGCATGATTGTTGTGTAGCTGAAAAAAATCTACGTATTGGATACATATTAAAGACAAAATATGAGAGTTTGGTAGAATTGCAAGGGGCATATGCTTGTATGCAAAAAAGACTCGAGGAACAACTTAAATGCAAACTCCTGGAAATGTCAG
>ML846432.1:4697-20466 GCA_009831015.1 Picea engelmannii
TGATGAATTTATGGGAAATCGACTTCCGCAGTTAGCACGAGAATGCTACTTTGCCGAAGCCAGTTGTCAGGCAGAACCGTCACAGCTCATAGCTCAATTCCTGGACAAATGTAGGATATGCACCGAGTCTATGCAGAGACAAGAACCTGGCGCACTTTGAAAACGGAGTGGAAGAGATGGAATGGCTTCACTCCTAACAGCTGCCAAACGGAACCACCGCAGCTTGTATCTAACTTTACGGACAAGTGTATCATATGCACCGACTCATGTAAAGGAAGCAACTGGCACCTTTTTATATAAATAGAACAGAGAAAGAAGACCATAAGGCTGGACTTTTTGGTATTCATTGTAATAGAATTCTCTCATAAAGGAAGTTAATACAAAGCAAATTCAAGATTCCCGATCCTGTCCCGACTGTATTTCAAGTTTGTTTTGTCATGTTCTTTGTTTCTTTTCATTTTTCTCTACGTAATTAGTTTGTTTTGTTATGTTCTTTGTTTCTTTTCATTTTGCTCTACATAACTGACGTGCATCACTGTAATTTAGTACGACCACTACTATAGTGAAGCAAGTTCATATCACGGTAATTGCCTCTTGCCCTTCCTCTGTACCGGCTATCAGCAGGTGTAAGACCAAGTTATAGTTGCAGGATTTTGTGTTCACTTGCACCATGTCAATTACGTTTATGTCAACTTATTTTTCCATATATGCGTAAGACTTTATTGATAAGAACATTTCGTTACTTGTAACTAGATGTTTTTCCTTCATTTTATATCTTTTATTTAAAAATCAGACAGTTACGAGAAAGGGACTTTTGTTTGTAGTCCTGTTTCATTCCTCATACGAAGATTTCTCTTGTTTTGACTAAATTGAATCAGCCATTAAAATCTATTGCTAAATCATTTCTATAACCTCACTGTTCCTCAATGATTGTACCCCCGGTAATTCAACCCAATATTCAACTCGGGATATTAGATCAAACCAATATTGCATTAAATCTTTTTAGCACGACCCTTAGAACTGCTAATACCCGGGAAGACTTAGAACGTTCATGGGTGGCCATTGAACGAGATATCGCAACCCAAGAACAGTTGGAAGCTAGATGCAGAGAGCGTAGAAATCTCCCTTAGTTTCCCATACCGAATGAGACTTTATTACTGTATACATCTTTTACCTCTTTTCGGATGCCTTGACATTGTACTTTGAGCCTTAGTACAGACTCAGGAACAACAGATACTATAATTCCTTCTTTGTTGTTGACAGGCCTCCAACTGATGAGTTATTTATTTCAATACCCACACAACAAAGTATTTCATCTCTCACTCCTTTCTAGATTCATAGTTTGGTGGGAATTTTGTTACACAATATTGTATCGCAACTAAAAATGTTGACTTATCCTCTATTATCCAGAGCATAAAATCCATGAAGAACCCTTCTTTGGAAGAATGAAAACATGGAAAATGGTCATTAAAACCTTATTTCAAGATAGTTTCACATGTTGCACCATTACAACATATGACACACTTAATTGTCACATGTTTCACCATTGTAGGGTGCAACATTGTCTTAGTTTGATCCACTATAGGGTGCGACACTATCTAAAAGAGGATAAATAGATGAAATTTGATGCAGACCTATAGCCCTCAGGCCGATATATGCTCACAGGATCATTTCAAATCTTCCCTGAGCCGAAGCATCTCTTTCGGATCCCTATTGAAACCTCAATATTTGATCCACAGGTCCTTCCCCGAAAACCCCACCTATTGAATATGCACAAGGTGTAAGTTCTCACCTGCTCACAGCCTCCAACACGACCGTGACCTTTTCCCAGAAAAGGAATTTTGGATTTTGGGACTCCATGAGTCCTGCTGTCGAGAGTCTCTGCCTCCTTGATCCTCTGATCTCTGAATTACTGAAATACTGAAATCCTAGTTCTTTCGGAACTTCAGGGTTTCTAATGCCAAAATTCTCCGATACCTTGTCTTTAGGATTCCCGAAATGCCGAACCCCAAAATGATGAAATATGAAATCTTGAGACCACAGCCCCACTCAACAATACATCACATTTCATGACTTTGGGAGTTTTCACCATCAAGTTTCCCAACTCTTTGTCCTTGGGACTTCCAAAATCCCGAACCCCAGTATGTCGAAGTCTAATCCTGCCTTGTGACCCAGCAATACTCCTCCTGTTCTTTCGAGAATTCACGTTTTGAAACTTCACGGATCCCGACGCAACAATTCTCTGTCCTCTTGTACTTCCGGTATCTGAAATACCGAAGTACCTAAATGCTCTCTTTCGGGGATTTCCCTAAAACTCTGAACCGCTGCCATGTGTCCTCTAGCCTATTTTCCTGGGACCCACCTTTCGACGTTTCTCTCTTCATGATTTCAGGAGTTGCACTGACCAAGAAACTATACCTCTCGAGTCCCAGAATCTTGAAACCCAATTTCCTGAAATCTCCTTCCCTTAGCAAGATCTACGACTATAACAGGTCATGATCTGACAACTCCTATTTCTTCGGGACTTTGCAAGTCAAGAATCCTAAATTCTTACCCTTTTCTTTCCCGGTAGCCGGAATGTCGAAATGGCCCTTTCGGGAATATCCTCAAAACCTCGATTGCTCCTTCGACTCCCCAGGTCCTGAAATATCGATGGCTCCTGATCTCTACCACACATCCTCTACAAACAGACGGTCCTAATATTTTCGAAACTTTGATGAGCCTCTACTCAACTCATATGCGAGATTAACTTGCACGTACCTTCTCCATGATCTGATGGATATCGGCTATCTGGGCTAGATTTGATGGACCAGATCTATTCTCCTTCCTTGTGCGCTCTTCTTCCTGTCTTGGAAGATTTTCATATTATCAAAGGCCCTGGCCTTTGCTTCCTACTACGAAGCCTACATACTCGGCTTTTGTTCACGTTCTAAGGATGTTATCCCTCCTGAGCTCCTCAAACTCAAGTCCTCCAAAGGGTTCTCTGTGACCTTCTGCTTCTCTTGGCAGTGGCCTGTGCATGAAATCACTGCCCTTCCTGAGCTTTCTCAAACTCTGAACTCTTAAAAGGTTTCCCGATGTCTACACTAGCTTGCAGAATCTCTACACACAAAGGTGCTATCTCTTCTGAGCTTCTCTATGCTCTGCTCTGACTTCAAATGGTCTTTGTTCCTACGCTTGGCCTCCTGCGCTTCATACTTGAAACCAAATCTGTTCTTCATGTGCACTCCTTGCACTGGCTCGATGCCCTCATGCCAGAGCTTCTACAGAACCTCAGATGTTTTGTCTTCTCATTGAACTCAAAATAGATTTCTCCTCCTTAATGCAACTCGCACATCTTCTTAATGCCCACCTGACAGAACTCTCACAAAATCCTCAGTGATTCTAGTTTCCCTTTGAATTCACACTAGAGTTCTCCTTTGCACTATCTACACCTGCTCGATGCCCTCTCGACAGAGCTCTATAGAATCCTCAGTGATTCTATCTCCTTATCCTATGCATTATATGCACCTGCTCAATGCCCTCCTGGAAGAGCTCTCACAAAATCCCTCAGTGATTCTGTATTTTGCTGTGTCCTCCTCTACACAGTCCCTCCTCATGGGTGTTCAACAACCTTGAGGTTTCCTCCTTGGGTCTAAGACTTCCTCTGGTGCACCCTCCTGGCACGTCTCTGTCTGAAATTCTGTAGAACTCAGAAGTGCGCTCTATGCACTGGATTACAGAACCCATAGTGTTTTGTCATGCAACCTCTTGCATGGAGCCTCAAAGAACATAGACCTAGAATCAAAGAACCCAACAGACAATGAATTCTACCTGTAACCTGCAAATGCAAACTAACATATATTTACAACATATCATCAACACCTAAAGACAGTCATTCACATACACATAATAACATGTAGGAAAAACTACTCTGTTTGTATTAAGCAAGAATGCCACTTTACAATGTGTTTAAGCTCAGACTGCCACAGAGTCTCGGCTCTCTTCTCCTCCTCTAAAAACTAAATACTAGATACAAAGAAGATCTTTTTACAAAGACGGGCTCCTCGAGCTCTTCCCTCCAAGCTACCTACTCTCATTAATTTACATTCAATTATATTGAATGGTTTTCTAGTCTGAATCAGATCTAGATCTCAGCCTTACAACCTATTTAAGGAAACCTTTTCTAAAGCTTGTGCATATGCATGGCTCTTTAGCTCTACCAGCCTTACAATCATTTAATACAATTTGAAATTCAAAATTTGAAACGAGAGGGTTGCGCCTCTCCTTCTTCATTGAATGCACGTTGTGTTGGCTGGCAGGCTAGCTTGGAGTGATGCTCCTGCATCATACTCCTCTGCTGTGAGAAATTCATGAGCTCGTGCTCATAAGCTTCCCAGCATCATTGTTGAAATCCACCTGGATCCCAAATAGCTCTTTGGAGTTGTTCATCTGCTCCACTTCTCTGTTGTTGTTGTTGTTATGCTGCTATGGCAAACCCTCTTCTACTCGGCCTTTCTCTACTGGCAGTCTCTTGTACTAACTTCAACATCAGCCTCCAAACCTGCTCTATCTCCTCATCCAGCTGCTCTCATGTCTATCTCTGTATATGCAGTCTCCTCGGCTACATTTCTTCTCTACAAATGGGCAAATCATCATGATCTCCCATGTCATCCTCTTCATCCTCTGTGGCACTAAGTGTCCACTCTACTGCAAAGTTCAGCTTCGCAGTCCTATCACTGAGTTACTGCTCAGCTTTTCCCTATGACAGCTCTGCTGCTTCCATGTCTCTTTGTGTTGGCTCAAGTCCAACCTCTCCCATCTGCTCCTTCGGCTGGTATTCTCCTTCTTCATATGCTTCCAACTTCATCTATTGGATGTGCATTCTCTGCACTGTCACCCTTCTTTCTAGGGTTTTGATATACTCACACAGATCAACAAAGTTCATGTTGTCTTCTTCTTCTTCTTCTTTTGTTGCTACAAATTCCAATGCTATAGTCTTCTCAGCTTCCTGGCTGAAAATGTTGAGCCATTCCTTGGAATGCTCATCTTCCTCTGCTTAGGCATCTTTTGATATCTGCTCCAACTCTTCCTCTTCTTTGACAGTCTCTGCTAGCTGTCTTACCCCCCGTTGCTGCATCTACAACACAGACTCTTTCCTCGACTGGGCTCAATGGCAGGAATATATGAATTCCTCCAATGATCAGAATGTCCTACTGATCCTTCTCCTCTGTTAGTTGTCCTTGCTAATATGAACTCAGCTCTGAGCTCATGAGACTTTTACATAGCCTCACCTCTATTCCCCTGCCCACCTGACAATCCAAAAACTTTATGCTACCCTCTTGGAAGTCTATGAGATCCTCGGATCCCATCTCATTTCCCTCCTGGCAACATGAAATTTCCCTGTTGTCCCCCTAACATTCTATGAGATCCCGCAGCGATCTCATCTCAGTGTCCACCTGGGAATTGGAAGTTTCTATTCTACTTTCTTGGCAGTCTATGAGATCTTCCAATGATCTCAGCTCATCCTCATCACTGAGATTTCTCCCAACCTCTGGTTCACATACCTGAACCATCTCCTCTTCATCATCCCTGAGGCTTTCAGCATGCCTCAGCCATCTCTTTAACAACCTCTATTGTATTTTTCCCACCAATTCCCTGACTGACCATTTTACTTTCCTCTTCATGGGCCATTCATACACCCAATGTGATCTTGCATCCTGCTACATCTGCAGTGCAAGTTCCTCCATCCTCACTCAGATCTCAGTGAGCCCTTTATCCATCTCAGCTTTCCTTGGCTGCTAATGGATCTTGTTTCCATCGCATCTATGGCCTTCAGTAGCCATTTTCCTGCTTTTTGTCTGCCCTCCTGGAAAACCTGTTGTTGTCACTCTGCAACCGTGAGTGCTTCCATATTTTCCTTACAGTCCTCCCGACTGTCTTTTTTACTGTTGCATACCTATGATAAATCACCACAGAGTCTCAATACTCTACCTTCCTCTGATACCAAACTGATGTGTATCAGAGTACTCTTTCTCCTCTCACTTCCTCTACCTACAATATACAAATAGATTCAAGCTCTGATACCACTTTGATGCAGACCTGCAGCCCTCGGGCCGAGATCCTCTCACATAATCGTTTCAAATCTTCCCTGAGCCAAAGTGGCTCTTTCGGATCCCTATCGGAACCTCAATATTTGATCCACAAGTCCTTCCCCAAAAACCCCACCTATTGAATATGCACAACATGTAAGTTCTCACCTTCTCATGGCCTCTAACATGACCGCGACCTTTTCTTGAAAAAGGAATTTTGGATTTCGGGACTCTACAAGTCCTGCTGTCGAGAGTCTCCGTCTCCTAGATCCTCCGATCTCTGAATTATCAAAATACCGAAACCCCGGTCTTTCTAACTGTGTCTTCGATGATTACAGTCCTTCTTTCGGAACTTTGGGGTTTCCAACACTGAAATGCTCTGATACCTTGTCTTTAGGATTCCCGAAATGTCGAACCCTGAAATGTCAAAATATGAAATCTTGAGACCGCAACCCCACTCAACAATACATTTTGTTTCACGACTTCGGGAGTGTCACCATCAAGTTGCCTGACTCTTTGTCCTCGGGACTTCTGAAATCCTAAACCTCGGTATGCTGAAATCTGATCCTGTCTCATGACCTGACAATACTCCTCCTATGCTTTCGGGAATTCGCGTTTCGGAACTTTGCGTTTCGGAACTTCGTGTATCGCAATGCAACAATTCTTTGTCCTCTCGTACTTCCAGTATCTGAAATACCGAAGTACCAAAATGATCTCTTTCGGGGATTTCCCTGAAACCATGACCCACTGCCACATGTCCTCTGGCCTATTTTCCTGGGACCCACCTTTCGGCGTTTCTCTCTTCGTGATTTCAGGAGTTGCACTAACCAGGAAACTCTACCCCTTGAGTCCCAGAATCTTGAAACCTGATTTCCTGAAATCTCCTTCCCTTATCATGATCTATGACTGTGACCAGACATGATCCGATGGCTCATGTTTCTTCAGGACTTCACAAGTCAAGAATCCTGAATTCTTACCCTTTTCTTTCCCGGTATCCGAAATGCCGAAATGGCCCTTTTAGGAATCTCCCCGAAACCTCGACTGCTCCTTCGACTCCCTGGGTCCCAAAATACCGATGGCTCCTGATCTCTGCCACTCATCCTTTACAAATGGACAATCCTGATCTTTTCATAACTTTGATGAGCCTCTACTCAACTCATACACGAGATTAACTCACACACACCTTCTCCCAGATCTGATGGCTATCGGCTATCTGGGCTAGATATGATGACCCGGATCTATTCTCCTTCCTTGTGCGCTCTTCTTCCTGTCTTGGAAGATTTCTAATTATCAAAGGCCTCAACCTTTGCTTCCTATTATAACCCTATAATTTATAGGATCAACTGGTGACTGAAAATTTTTATCCTTCTATCATTTTGGTTGTCAAATGATTTTTCATTCTACAAATAATTTGATAAAAAATAAAAAGGAAAAGAAAAGAAAGAAAAAGTATAAAAGAGGGCATAAACTAATTGGATAGATCCCCAAGCAATAACAGTGACTTGGTTCATACAGTTTAAACATGGACAAGTCCTTTTAAATTGATGTTGATAGGAGTAGTGAATAAGCTTGGCTAAACTATTTAATCTTAGCCAAGAAAATTAGGATAGCTAGTGAATAAATTTGACCAAACTGCCTAATCTTGGTCAAATAACCCCAGGTTATAGTAATTTCTTAGTCCAAAAGTTTAATCTGGGATAAATGTCATAGGTAATTAGGTTAGAGCATAAGGTAGTTTGCTTTATCTCAATAAAATAGGCATGAAGATCGATGTTGAACCCTATCTTTGATGTTTGAAAGTTGAATGTCTAACCCCGTGGTGATAAAAACAGGGAAGGCTTGGACAAACCCACTTAAAGTGATTATCCTAAGTTTTCAAAGAAAAAAATGAGTTTGCACTCACAGATTAAAGATAGTGCACAGATGAATGGCTGAGGTGTTAGCGCTCATATCTACGGTTGATAAGATTTTCTGAACCACCCTGACCATTCTACCTTTAACGGTAGGGGGGGGTGTCCAGAATCTTGTATAATGAAGGTGTGCATCTGAACGGCTAAGGCGTCAGTGCTTAGATCCATAGTTGAGATTGAATTCCAGACCCCCCTGATCATTTTGCTTTTAATGGTGGGGGGGGGTCCAGAATGTTTGTTACCCATGATTTTGGTCGTCATGATGATGTATTGATGATGGTGTACTCAGGCTCTTCATAAGAACTTTCTTCTGAGAAAAGTTACTTTCATCTCTTCCCAGAAAAATCATTTTTGAAGAGGGTTCGTAGGCTACTAGTATATTTGGCTGCAAGAATGACACATTCTCGCAGGCTACCTTAAGCCAGGGTGTGAACTTCTCGCACTGTGTTGAACTGATAGGGTGCGAACTCTTCCTAAAGCATGGAAAAAGATGGATTCTCGATGCTTCTAGAAGGGAATCTTCTAGAAGGATGTGTTGGCATTTGAATGGTTATCCTAGTACTGGATTCCCTGATATTTTGGGATCATTCTTATCCAAGTAACTAATTCATTCTCTCCTATATATTGAGAGAATTCTCATGGAAAAGGTTAAGCAAGATTCATTGGAGAATTGGTGAAAGAATTGTGTGAAGGACAGAAGCTTGAACAGTTGCTTGGAGACTACAGCAAGCCTATCAAAAGGAGTTGATCTTCTACATGCAAGGATTGGAGAAAGTGTGTGTGTCGGAGCTAGAAGCCATCGAAAGGAATTTTGCGACATCAAGGCTCAGGTTGTAATATTTACTTTCCATTAATATGATACAGTGGCATGTACCTTTCCCATAAAGTTATTTCTACTTTATTGTATAATTCCTTGATCATATACATAGATTGACAGTTGAATAGATTGTGTTATCTTCACTTTGGTTGGTTTGTGTGTGTCTTGGTCTTGGCTGCACGAGAGCACTAGAGTGAAGCAGGAGCAACAAAGACCATAGGAAGCGATAATAAGGTATGTTATTTTTTCTCACCTCCTAGTTAATTCAATGGTTAAAATCTAGGGAAAGAGTCATGTCCTGTCTTGCTTTGTTCTAGATCCAGGGATCTAGGGAGATCTGTTAGTGTCTGCACCTACCGATTTATCCAATAAAAAAATTGGTGACTGTTTCACAACCTCAAATTCTAGCTGCATACTGTAAGCTTTCTCTCAACCCTCCAATAGTTGATTGAATGATCACTCTGGTCCCTTCACCGGTCAATCTGGTTGATCATGTCATCAATCTGGTCATGTCCTTAGTTGGACCAATTGAAAAAACAGTCAATCCGATCCCATCCTCGGTCAATCCCACTCTCTCATTAGAGAGTGTCACCCAAGTGGTCAATCCGTTTCCATTTGTCGACCCCATTCTCTCCTTGCAGAATGAAACTCAAGTGGTCGATCTAATCTCTCCATCGGTCGATCCTACTCTCCCACTAGAGAGTAAACCCAATACTGCCCACATTTTTCTCATTGATACAGAATCTCCCATGCTGAGGGGTATTACTCCTTCTCCCATGGAACCCCCTCCAAGTAATGAGGCCATCTGTTTTGATTGGGGTGTGCTAACTGGACCTCATCTTCCCTCTCACATTCCTTTCCAGATTAGAGTGCAGGTTTGTGGTCAGGACATTCCTCAAATGCTGATAGATGAAGGTTCATATATTAGTATTTTTTCCTCTATTGCTTGGCAAGCCTTGGGTTATCCTTCGCTTGCGCTGGTTACACGAAATCTATTAGATTTTAACAGAAGAACCAGTCAACCTTTAGGGACCCTTCCTCATTTTTCTGTAACTTTGGGAGGGAAAATTGTCTTCATTGATGTCATGGTAGTCCAAGACCCCTTGGATTTTGCGTTACTCCTTGGGAGAGATTATGTCTATGCCATGAAAGCTATTGTGTCTACCCTTTTTCATGTGATATATTTCTCTCACGATGGACGAGTTGTGACTGTTGATCAACTTTCATTCATTGACCCCAACTAGATTACCTCCCTAAATGGTTCTTATATGCATACGGTATCACCCCCACCACAGGTCAATTATGTGGCATTGTCGCCCATGGTTTCAACTTCTGATGAATTAGATCCAGTAGTTGACATGGTGATCTCTTCGATAGGGTTGTTAGAGCATGATCTATTTACTTCTGTCACGACTCTTGACATGGTGTCCTTCCAGAGTGCGTTTCTTCCTTCCAGTGAAGACCTCTTGGAATCCATGACCGAGTTTTGTCCCTTGACATGGTGTCATTCCGGAGAATTGTCCTCTTGGAATCCATGATCAAAAACAAAGGTTACGAGGATAGTTTTTTGTGTCTCTGAGGCAACCTCGTTAAAAAATGAAACAGATGTCTTTGAGCATGGTTTTCTGATTTCAAGCTCGTTAAAAAATGAAACCACTTCCGAGGATAGTTTTTGCATCTCTAAGTCAACCTTGTTAAAAAATGAAACAGAGGTTACGAGCATAGTTCTTGTTTCTATGTCAAGCTCGTTAAAAAATGAAATAATTTTCCCCCTCTCTATTTGAGTCAAGTCCTTCATCTAGTATTTGAAGCTTCATTTCATTCTCCTTTGCAGTTGGATCAACGAAGCTTGGGGGGCATTTGCCTCAGCCTATGGACTTCATGCTGAAGTAGAGCCGCTAGTTTCTTAAGCTGGGGGCTAATTACCAACCATGTGTTGGGAATTTGCAAGCATGCTTTCCTCTGGTTCAAGCTTGCGTAAAAATGAAACCAGGTCCAAGCATAGTTTTCTTTAGTTTTTAAGCTTGTGTAAAAATTAAAATCTATCCCAAGCATAGTTTTGTTTTGTTTTTAAGCTTGCATAAAAATGAAAACAATCTCGATCTTAGTCTTTTTTCTTTCTCATGTTCGTAAATACATGAGAATAAGTTGTCGAGCTTAGTCTTTGTTCTTTCTCATGCTCGTAAATCAATGAGAATGTAACCGAGTATACTTTTATCACTTTTTCATACTCGTAAAGGTTATATGAAAAAGGAACCCCCTAGATTTCTCTTTAAGCTCTTTTTAGACTCTCTAAACATGAAAAGATTGTCGAGCAATCTTGTTCTTTTCATGCTCGTTAAAGTATTTGAAGAAAATGTCTGTTGAGCAATAGTTTATCTCTTTTTCGATCTTATCAAACTATTTTACGAAAAAGGAACTGAGAGAGTTCCCTTTTAAGTGTTTTTCCAAACTCTATAATCATGAAAAACCTTCAATTTTTCTATCTCTGGACTCGTTAAATAAACATTGACAGACCCATATGGGACCGAACCACTCCTTCTTAGGGTTCGTTAAAAATACTCCGAGGGACTCATCTGAAGGATGAGCTTACATCAACAAGCATATGTTATCCTCCTCAAGCTTGTGTAAAAATAAAGAGGTACTCACCAAAAATGGTGAGGGAAAATTTGGGAAAGGGATATGTTTTCATCTTCGTATTGATTGGCAGTAAGTGTTGCTCTTGAACATGACACCCCCTATTCATCATTTGAAGCTGGTTTGGGAAATCCATTTGTCTCTCATTCAATTTGCTACAAGGTCATTCCCTGTGTCCTCTTTGAGTCAATGCTGCCAAATCATTGGTCGTGTCGTTCATATGTTCAAGAGAAGTCCATCTAAAACCTATATTGAGTCGTCCATCTGCAGTTATCCATTCTCTCCATGTCGGCCTTCCCTGTGTCCAGTTCAACTTACATCATACTCTATTTCACCTTCAAAATCTGTTACTCATTTTGTGTCATTGATGGGGGATACATCAAGGCCCTCCTGTGATGATTTTTGTTTCGTCGACTTCAGCTCATTATCCGAAATCAAGACTTAGAAATTGTTTGGTACCTTTGAGCTTGAATGCCTCAATGGCAGGTTTCCTCGCTTTAGACAATGGGTTTACATCATTGACCCCTGATCGAAAGATTCCATCAGATGTTCGACTTCAACTCATTCATTCACATTCAATGGATTGTACTAGAGTACCTTGGGAGTCATTGACATCAATGGTGATTTCCCTCGCACTTGTTAACAGTTTCATCAATGACCGGTAATCAAGTGGTTTCTGCCATGTTTGACTTCAACACATGTAATCACATGGTTAGATTCGTACTTTGGGCGATGAGATTGAAGACCCTGGATATCATCTCTTTTTGTCCAGGTTGCGATGGAGTATGTATAATCTGTGACACATAGATCCACTCTGTATGTCTCATGTCTATGTCATATCAATTTGACTTTTTTCACATAGATCCACAATGTATTCCTGGTGGCTATGCTATATTTTGACGACATGGATCCATAGTGTATGATTGGTGGCCATGACCTATGTCTACAATGTTATCCATCTATGATCTGAGTATGGGAATTCCTACCTCAGAATTGGTATATATGATATTCTACAGATGCTTGGTTGTTCACAGGTTTCCGATTAGGTGTGCTCCTGGTTCCCGACACACACATGCAGCTTACAAAGTCTTTCGTCTGTCACTGATTCCAACCTCATACTTTGGGAGGAATTTTGTTACCCATGATTTTGTTCGTCATGATGATGTATTGATGATGGTGTACTCAGGCTCTTCATAAGAAATTTCTCCTGAGAAAAGTTACTTTCATCTCTTCCCAGAAAACTCATTTTTGAAGAGGGTTCGCAGGCTGCTATTATATTTGGCTGCGAGACTGACCCATTCTCGCAGGCTTCCTTAAGCCAGGGTGTGAACTTATCTCACTATGTTGAACTGATAGGGTGTGAACTCTTCCTAAAGCATGGAAAAAGATGGATTCTCGATGCTTCTAGAAGGATGGGTTGGCATTCGAATGGTTATCTTAGTACTAGATTCCCTGATATTTTGGGATCATTCTTATCCAAGTAACTAATTCATTCTCTCCTATATATTGAGAGAATTCTCATGGAAAAGGTTAAGCAAGATTCATTGGAGAATTGGTGAAAGAATTGTGTGAAGGATAGAAGCTTGAACAACAGCTTGGAGACTACATCAAGCCTATCAAAAGGAGTTGATCTTCTTCATGCAAGGATTGGAGAAAGTGTGTGTGTTGGAGCCAGAAGCCATTGAAAGGAAGTTTGTGACATCAAGGCTCAGGTTGTAATCTTTACTTTCCATTAATATGATACAGTGGCATGTCCCTTTTCCATAAAGTTATTTCTACTTTATTGTATAATTCCTTGATCATATACATAGATTGATTGTTGAATAGATTGTGCTATCTTCACTTTGGTTGGTTTGTGTTGTCTTGGTCTTGGCTGCACGAGAGCACTGCAGCGAAGCGGGAGCAACAAAGACCATAGGAAGTGATAATAAGGTATGTTATTTGTTCTCACCTCCTAGTTAATTCAATGGTTAAAATCTGGGGAAAGAGTCATGTCCTATCTTGCTTTGTTCTAGATCCAAGGATCTAGGGAGATCTATTAGTGTCCACACCTACCGATTTATCCAATAACAAAATTGGCGACTGTTTCACAACCTCAACTTCCAGCTGCATACCGTAAGCTTTCTCTCAACCCTCCAATAGTTGATGGAATGATCACTCCAGTTCCTTCACCGATCAATCTGGTTGATCATGTCGTCAATCTGGTCACGTCCTTAGTTGGACCAATTGACAAAATGGTCAATCCGATCCCATCCTCGGTCGATCCCACTCTCCTGTTAGAGAGTGTCACCCAAGTGGTCAATCTGTTTCCATCTATCGACCCCATTCTCTCCTTGCAAAATGAAACTCAAGTGGTCAATCTGATCTCTCCATCGGTCGATCCTACTCTCTCGCTAGAGATTAAACTCGATACTGCCCATATTTTTCTCGTTGATATAGAATCTCCCGTGCCGAGGGGTATTAATCCTTCTCCCATGGAACCCCCTCCGAGTAATGAGGCCATCCATTTTGATTGGGGTGTGCTAACTGGACCTCGTCTTCCCTCTCACATTCCTTTCCATATTACAGTGCAGGTTTGTGGTCAGGACGTTCCTCAGACGTTGATAGATGAAGGTTCATCTGTTAGTATTTTGTCCTCTATTGCTTAGCAAGCCTTGGGTTATCCTCCGCTTGCACCAGTTACACGAAATCTGTTAGCTTTTAACAGAAGAACCAGTCAACCTTTAGGGACCCTTTCTCAGTTTCCTGTAACTTTGGGAGGGAAAATTGTCTTCATTGATGTCATGGTAGTCCAAGACCCCTTGGATTTTTCATTACTCCTTAGGAGAGATTATGTTTATGCCATGAAAGCTATTGTGTCTACTCTTTTTCGTGTGATATCTTTCCCTCACGATGGATGAGTTGTGACTGTTGATCAACTTTCATTCATTGACCCCAACTGGATTGCCTCCCTAAATGGTTCTTATATGCAGACGGTATCACCCCCGCCACAGGTCAATTATGTGGCATTGTTGCCCATGGTTTCAACTTCTGATGACTTAGATCCAGTAGTTGACATGGTGATCTCTTCAATAGGGTTGTTAGAGCATGATATCTTCAATAGGGTTGTTAGAGAATGATCTCTTTACTCCTGTCATGACTCTCGACATGGTGTCCTTCCAGAGTGCATTTTTTCCTTCCAGTGAAGACCTCTTGGAAGCCATGACCAATTTTTGTCCCTTGACATGGTGTCATTCCGGAGAATTGTCCTCTTGGAATCCATGATAAAAAACAAAGGTTACGAGAATAGTTTTTTGTGTCTCTGAGGCAACCTCGTTAAAAAATGAAATAGAGGTCTTTGAGCATGGTTTTCTGATTTCAAGCTCATTAAAAAATGAAACCACTTCCGAGGATAGTTTTTGCATCTCTAAGGCAACCTTGTTAAAAAATGAAACAGAGGTTACGAGCATAGTTCTTGTTGCTATGTCAAGCTCGTCAAAAAATGAAATAGTTTTCCCCCTCTCTATTTGAGTCAAGTCCTTCGTCTAGTATTTGAAGCTTCATTTCATTCTCCTTTGCAGTTGGATGAAACGAAGCTTGGGGGGAATTTTCCTCAACCTCTAGACTTCATGCTGAAGTAGAGCCGCTAGTTTCTTAAGTTGGGGGCTAAGTACCAACCATGTGTTGGGAAGTTGCAAGCATGCTTTCCTCTGGTTCAAGCTTGCATAAAAATGAAACCAAGTCCAAGCATAGTTTTCTTTAGTTTTTAAGCTTGTGTAAAAATTAAAATCTATCCCAAGCATAGTTTTTTTTTTTTTTTAAGCTTGCGTAAAAATGAAAACAATCCCGAGCTTAGTCTTTGTTCTTTCTCATGCTTGTAAATACATGAGAATAAGTTGTTGAGCTTAGTCTTTGTTCTTTCTCATGCTCATAAATCAATGAGAATGTAACCGAGTATACTTGTATCACTTTTTCGGACTCGTAAAGGTTATATGAAAAAGGAACCCCCTGGAGTTCTCTTTAAGATCTTTTTAGACTCTCTAAACATGAAAAGATTGCCAAGTGATCTTGTTCTTTTCACTCTCGTTAAAGTATTTGAAGAAAACGTTTGTTGAGCAATATTTTGTTGAGAGAGTTCCCTTTTAAGTACCACTTACCACTGAGAGAGTTCCATACTCCTACCACGTACCACTTACCACTTTCTGACATACCCCCGTCACCCCATGACATCATTCTCTACATTTTCCCCTAAGGGTCACATCTCATTACTCTGTCAATCCATTCCCCCTGTTCACCCGTTACAAGTCTTTTCACCATGGTCACTTCCCAATCAACACCCACCACGTCACCCGATC
>ML846432.1:20566-35055 GCA_009831015.1 Picea engelmannii
TAGTTTTTGTTTAATTCTTGTTAATAGCTTAGTTGTTTTCTTTCTAACCTTTTACATTACAGCTGTCATGACTAGCAGAGCCCAACTAGGCATGTAAGCACTCACTTTTTGCTCACACATCGACGAAAAGAGTGCAAACACCACTCTTTCTGTTCATTCTCCCACTGTCTACTTTGTCCATCACACAAGAAATTGTTTCCCTATCTCCTCTCCATTTTAGTCAACCGTCCAAAACCACAGTCATCCCCACTAATGTTTTGTTTGACTTGCAGGTATTTTCACAGTGATGGCGCCAAAATCAAAGAGAGCATAAGACGAGGAAAAACCTTTCCTCCCACCTCCTGTCGACCTCGACAGGATCCATTTGGCTGACAAAGATCATTTAATCATAGACACCAGGTGTGAATTTGACTTCACGGATTTGCATTCATGGCTAAAAGATGTTTTCTTAGATCAGAGCGATGAAATTGGGCTCTGGGAATCCAACCATCCTCTATATCTTTTCCCCCAGGTTCACCATTTCCTTGAATTTTCCCTCAAATGCCAGGATCATTACATCCCCGACCAGAGAGCCATACTATCTTCATCAGGAGAAACTCTTTTCTTCATCACACCTGAGTCCATTGATCAGATGATGCATATACCCAGAACTAAATCTACCTCCCCTTTCAATCTTGAAGTCATCACGAAGTTGTACTAGAAACTATCATTCCCTCAGAAAGCCTAGATTTTCGATCTTTTCCTCCCTCGGGCTGCTCAGCTCCCCAAGACAAATCCCCCGTACCCTTCCTCCCTGTTCTCAGTAAAGGGAAACCAAATTATTTCATCGCTCTATGCGCTGCTGGGTTATTTTTCCAACCAATGGGTGGATGAACCCATATTGGGTTTTCTGTCCATTTTCTCCACAAAAGAAAGGCCCACCATGCAATTCGACTACAACACTTTCCTGGCGGACAATATTCACGAGATTTTCTTAAATTTCACCTCATAAGGCATGTTCCAGTATTCCTCAATACTATCCTACATGTTCACTTTCTTTTAAACGGACAGGTTCTCCTTTTCAATGCAGAAAATGGACAAGGATGGGAGACCACAGGCGGTAACAGCTTGGACTTCACTACTCAGACAAAATTTGAGAGTTCAGTTTCAAATAGTTTATTGAGCAGTTCTACCATCCAGTGGTAAGCATGCTCAGTGGCAGACCTGAACCAAGAATAAATGAGGATATTCAGAGGATTTTACACCTCTCAAACCTTGCCAATACTAGAGACTAGTATCTTTACCAAAATCACACCGAGATCAGAGTATATGGATGTGAGTTAGCTCCATACGAATTGCCCAAGTATCTACCCGTGAGGATATTTTCCCTGAAGTATATAAGGAAAATGATTAAATTAGATGACATACATTTTGTGTCTCTAAAAAAGAAACAACAACATAGAATTAAATGGCAAATAGGGTCTTTCATCTGTAATAGTCGAGGCATCAGGGAGGAAGCAGACAGAGTTTTGAAAGAAATGAAGTTCTTTGTTAGTTTCATTTGGAACTATGATCCATGTGGGATAATTTCTAAGATGAGGATTAAAAACAAAAATGTCCCATATGTTCATACACCCAAGCCTGAGATAGAGAAGTTTGCGAATCAAACAGAATGGGAGCCGAACACTCTAGTCGAGATAGAATAGTAGGACCCTTCAGTCATCATCTCACAGACTACTACACCACAGGTTCCCAAGGAGAAAAGACCCAGGAAGGATACTTCACCTTCTATCACTAAAGTCTCGGTTGAAGATTTCCAATTACACACCAAAAGACCGAAAACCAGTCTTACACCTGACACGGCTGGTGAAAAGGAAATCCAATCCACTGCAACTATGAAAGATGATCAATCACTTCTTAGCACAAGCAGCAAGCAGATCATGTCTACAGTTTTTCCTAAGAAGCCCATGAATACTCCACTAGTCGACCAACCGAGTAAAGTAGGACCAAAGTTGAGTATTTTTTAGAAGTATGACCTGATCAAAACGAAAAATCAGACACTGACCAATAGTACATATGCTCAATTTTTGAAACAGACATCAACAACACAACACAGATTGTTTTCTGCATTCGATATAGAGAAGGGTAGAATGCACATGACATTTTTGCAGGCATAGGTGCCAGACCCAAAAGAAATCACTGATTACAAAAGGGAAACATTCGAGTTTCATACTAGGGATGAGCATCCTACTGATCAAATGGATCTGCATAGGAAAACTGGGGAAATGATTTTCTCCACGTTGGCAAATGATTCTACTATGGCCACTAAATTACAGGTATCTCTGAGCAATGTCTAGACATAGCTGAAATTAGAAAAGATATCATCATTTTCAAAGGATAACAAAATTAAGAAATTGGAAGAATTGGTTCTCAAGATCGGGTATGACCCCTCAAATGTGAAAGCAGTTGAGAATATGCTTAAAAATAAAAATGTCGATATAGCCTCTCTGAGGAAACAGTTGAAACTACCACCAATGGAAGATGCACAGGCAAAGGAGATAGCTGAGACAGAAGGGGAAAAGGATGAGATGCTCAGGTTGATTATGGAGTAGAATGCACAGTTGAAAGAGATTGAATCAGAACTGGAAAGGTTATTGAAAGAGAAGGAACAATCAAAGCCTATGGAAGTCATTCCATTGAGAGCAGTTCCACTCACAGGAGTAAGAAAAACATTCACAGTGGGAATTCCCTCAGCAACTCCACTGACATCTCTGGAGAAGACAGTAGAACTGGAAAAATCCATGGAAGAGATGAATTTGCAAGAGACAGATATTAGCATAATTAAAAAGGAGGTTGAGAACCTTCAGGAACTCAAGTCTTCTTACCAAACTAGTTACTCCAAGGAGAAACAAACATCAAACAAGCTCAAACAGGAATTGCAACAGCTTCAAAAGCAAACAGTGGCAGGCAAAACACTTGCTGAGGTCAAGGAAAGTGTCTGGATGGATATCTCCAAATTCATAAATGAAATATGGCCTATGGTACAAATCATGTTTGAGCAGAACAAATTGGTGCAAAGACGCAAGTAGGCGATTGAGAAAATAAGAGGAGAATTGGGAGAGATGCCTGCAGAAGCCACTGAGATCATTAAATTCCTGAATTCAAAAACCAGAGAAGAGTTAGAGGATTTGAAAATTGAAGATACAACAGAAACCATCCTCGAGGTTAAGAGGGTCTTGACCAAAAGAGGATTGATGCTACAACTAGAGGAAAAATTCCAGGCTATGGACATAGGAGTGCAAAGATGTTTTAGTAAAATTGAATCTCTGCAGAAGAAAGGCCTCCCTGGATTAAGGGTCATAAATGACAAGTTAATGACACTTTCTAATTATAAAAAGAAACTATCCACTGTGGCTAAAGATAGTTCAAAATTCTTGGGAATATAGGGCAGTATCACAGGCAAGGCATTCTTAGAAGCTTTCCAGTCAAACATTGGCATATAGCATGAGATCCGGTACATTTTCATCGTCAAACCAACTTTTTCCAAGTATACAGAGATGGATGAAGTATACCGAAGACTACTCAAAGTCATCATTTCCAATAACCTTCAATAGGAAGAGTTATGCAATCTAATCGAGTAGGAGATGAGGTGTCCAAGCCCAGTCAACTATCCAATCAGATGAGGTCATGCAGAGAACTCACCAACGGTTTACCCCAAAATCAACATGAAGATTTCAACACATCATCAAACAGTTCCTGAATTATTGTATTTTGTTGAGTTAGTTAGCTAAATTTAGAACAGCCACATCCTGATCTTTAATGACAGGATCGTATGTAATTTTTGATTATAAATACTTCAAACTTTGAAGTATCGAGGGTTGATATTTACGCCCTATAAGCTAGAAAGACTGTAATTTTTATCAAGAGATCTTTTAGTAATACAAAGAGACTTTTCACAGGATTCTTGCGTGTTATTCATTGGTGATGTTTCCCTTTCTATGTTAAATGTTTTTCTCCCTCAGTTGTCATATTTTTTTCTAGTCTAATCTTTTAAAAGTAGTGCATGTTGCAGGATTTATCTTGGTATACCCTGTTTCTGGCTTTGAAAGATCTTAATGTTTATCTTTCTGATATTACAGTGAAGAAATTCTTAAATGCTTCTTTACTTTAATTGATATTCTCATATTTTCTGCTATTCATCATTTTACTACTAATGAATCCAATGAATGCATTATCTTGCCTTGTGAAAAGAATCTTTTAATTTATTTTTAGAACTCTATCTTTTAATACAAACCCCATATCCCAATGGAGGCGTAAAACCCTTTTCAGCCAACTTAACAAAAACAAAACTAACCATTCAAATCTCATTTTGTTTAACTAGACTAATATCTCAAAGATTAAAACATAACTAAGTCATACAAAGAGATCCCTCTCTGAAGATGGTAGGGATAGATTCCAGTTTCGAAGTGGTTGGATAAAGTTACCTCTTGTAAATTTATTCTACTCTGACAACCTCTGGGAATTTACAGAGTGTTAACACTTCCTGCTATGAATCCTGCATTCTCGACTTATGTTCGTGTTCTAAGGATGCTATCCCTCCTGAGCTCCTCAAACTTGAGTCCTCCAAAGGGTTCGCCCTGACCTTCTACTCCTCTTGGAAATGGCATGTGCATGAAAGCACTGCCCTTCCTGAGCTTTCTCAAACTATGAACTCTTGAAAGGTTTCCTGAATTCTGCATTAGCTTGCAGAATCTCTGCACATGAAGGTGCTATCTCTTCTGAACTTCTTTGTGCTCTGCTCTGACTTCAAAGTGTCTATGTTCCTGCACTCGACCTCCTGTGCTTCAGACTTGAAACCAAATCTGTTCTTCATGTGCACTCCTTGCACTGGCTCGATGCCCTCCTGCTAGAGATTCTACAGAACCTCAGACGTTATGTCTTCTCACTGAACTCAAAATAGAGTTCTCCTCCTCAATGCAACCCCTGCATCTGCTCAATGCCCACCAGACAGAACTCTCACAGAATCCTCATTGATTCTAGTTTCTCTTTGAATTCACAGTAGAGTTCTCATGTGCACTATTTGCACCTACTCGATGCCCTCTTTGCAGATCTCTATAGAATCCTCAATGATTCTATCTCCTTCTCGTGTGCACTATATGCACCTACTCAATGCCCTCCTGGCAGAGCTCTCACAGAATCCCTTAGTGATTCTGTCTTTTTCTCTGTCCTCCTCTGCACAGTCCCTCCTCCAAGGTGTTCAACAACCTTGAGGTTTCCTCCTTGGGTCTAAGACTTCCTCTAGTGCACCCTCCTGGCACGTCTCTGTCTGAAATTCCATAGAAATCAGAAGTGCACTCTATCCATTGGCTTACATAACCCACAATGTTATGTCATGCAACCTCTTGCATGGAGCCTCAAAGAACCCAAACCTGGAATCAAAGAACCCAATAGACAACAAATTCTTCCTTTAACCTGCAAATGAAAACTAACATATATTTATAGCATATCATCAACACCTAAAGACATTCATTCACATACATAGAATAACATGCAGGAAAAACTGCTCTTTTTTTATTAAACAAGAATGCCTCTTTACAATGTGTTTGAGCTCGGACTGCCACAGAGTCTCGGCTCTCTTCTCCTCCTCTAAAAACTAACTACTAGATACAAAGAAGATATTTTTACAAAGAGGGGCTCCTCGAGCTCTTCCCTCCAAGCTACCTACTCTCATTAATTTACATTCAATTGTATTGAATGGTTGTCTAGTCTGAATCAGATCTAGATCCCAGCCTTACAACCTATTTAAGGCAACCTTTTCTAAAACCTGGGCATATGCATGGCTCTTTGTCTCTACCAGCCTTACAATCATTTAATACAATTTGAAATTCAAAATTTCAAACAAGAGGATTCTGCCTCTCCTTCTTCATTGAATGTGTATTGTGTTGGTTGGCTGGATGGCTTGGAGTGATTCTCCTACATCATACTCCTCTGCTGTGAAAAATTCATGAGCTCCTGCTCATGAGCTTCCCAACATCATTGTTGAAATCCACCTGGATCCCAAACAACTCTTTGGAGTTGTTCATCTACTCCACTTCTCTGTTGTTGTTGTTGTTGTTGTTGTTCTGCTATGGCAAACCCTCTTCTACTCATCCTTTCTCTGTTGGCAGTCTCTTGTACTTACTTCAACATCAGCCTCCTGACCTGCTCTATCTCCTCGTCCAGCTACTCCCATGGTTGGCTCTGTATATGCAGTCTCCTCGGCTACATTTCTTCTCTGCAAATGGGAAAATCATCATGATCTCCCATGTCATCCTCTTTATCCTCTATGACACTAAGTGTCCACTCTACTGCAAAGTTTATCTTTGTAGTCCTATCACTAAGATGTTGCTCAGATTTTCCCTGTAATAGCTCTGTTGCTGCCATGTCTCTTTGTGTTGGCTCAAGTCTAGCCTCTCCCAGCTGCTCCTTGGGTTGGTATTCTCCTCATTCATTTGCTTCCAACTTCATATGTTGGATGTGCATTCTATGCACTATCACCCTTCTCTCCAGGGTTTCGATCTTCTCACACAGATCATCAAAGCTCATGTTGTCTGCTCTTCTTCTTCTTCTACTACAAGTTCCAATGCTGCAGTCTTCTCAGCTTCCTGGCTGAAAATGTTGAGCTATTCCTTGGAATTCTCATATTCCTCTACTTGGGTAGCTTTTGATATCTACTCCAACTCTTCCTCTTCTTTGACAGTCTCTGCTAGATGTCTTTCCCCCATTGTTGCATTTGCAACATAGACTCTTGCCTTGACTGGTCTCAATGGCAGGAATATCTGAATTCCTCCAATGATCAGAATGTCCTTCTAATCCTTCTCCTCTGTTAGTTGTCCTTGCTGATATGAACTCAGCTCTGAGCTCATGAGACTTTTACATAGCCTCACCTCTGTTCCCCTGCCCACCTAGCAATCTGGAAACTTTATGTTGCCCTCTTGGTAGTCTATGAGATCCTCGGATCCCATCTCATTGCCCTCCTGGAAACATGAAATTTCCCTATTGTCCCCGTGACAGCCTATGAGATCCCACAACAATATCATCTCATTGCCCACCTGACAATTGGAAGTTTTTGTTCTACCCTCTTGGTAGTCTCTGAGATCTTCCAGTGATCTCAGCTCATCCTCATCACTGAGATTTCTCCCAACCTCTGGTTCACATACCTGAACCATCTCCTCTTAATCATCCTTGAGGCTTTCATCATGCCTCAACCATCTCTTTGACAACCTCTGATGTCTTTTGGCCACCAATTCCCTGACTGGCCATTTTACTTTCCTCTTCATGGGCCATTCATACACCCAATGTGATCTTGCATCCTGCTGCATCTGGAGTGCAAGTTCCTCCATCCTCGCTTTGATCTCTGTGAGCCCTTTATCCATCTCAACTTTGCTTGGCTACTAATGAATCTTCTTTCCATAGCATCTATGGCCTTCAGTAGCCATTTTCCTACCTTCTGTCTCCCCTCCTGGAAAACCTGTTGTTGTCACTCTACAACTGTGAGTGCTTCCAGCTTTTCCTTACAGTCCTCTCTACTGTATTTTTTACTGTTGAGTACCTGTGAGAAATCACCACAGAGTCTCAATACTCTGCCTTCCTCTGATACTAAACTGATGTGTGTCAGAGTACTCTTTCTCCTCTCGCTTCCTCTGCCTGTAATATACAAACAGAGTCAATATCTGATACCACTTTGATGTAGACCTGCAACCCTCAGGCTGAGATCCACTCACGGGATCGTTTCAAATCTTCCCTGAGCTGAAGTGGCTCTTTCAGATCTCTATCAGAACCTCAATATTCAATCCACAAGTCCTTCCCTGAAAACCCCACCTGTTGAATATGCACAAGGTGTAAGTTCTCACCTACTCACGACCTCCAACATGACCGCGACCTTTTCCCAAAAAAGGAATTTTGGATTTCGGGACTCCATGAGTCCTGCTGTCCAGAGTCTCTACCTCCTTGATCCTTTGATATCCGAAGTACCAAAATAATGAAATACCATTCTTTCTAACTGTGTTCTATGTGATCACAGTCCTTCTTTTGGAACTTCGGGGTTTCCAACATCGAAATGCTTCGATACCTTGTCTTCAGGATTCTTGAAATGCCAAAATATGAAATCTTGGGACCGCAGCCCCACTCAAAAATACATCGCGTTTCACAACTTCTGGATTTTCACCATCAATTTGCCTGACTCTTTGTCCTTGGGACTTCCAAAATATCGAACCCCGGTATGCCAAAATCTGATCTTGTCTCGTGACCCGACAATACTCCTCCTGTGCTTTCGGGAATTCGCATTTCAGAACTTCACAGATCCCGGTGCAACAATTCTTTTTCCTCTCATACTTTCGGTATCTGAAATACCGAAGTACCGAAACACTCTCTTTTGAGGATTTCCTCGAAATCCTGAACCGTTGCCACGTGTCCTCTGGCCTATTTTCCTGGGACTCACCTTTTGGCATTTCACTCTTTACAATTTTGGGAGTTGCACTAACTAGGCAACTCTACCCCTCGAGTCCCAGAATCCCGAAACCCAATTTCCCGAAATCTCCTTCCCTTAGCACGATCTATGGCTGTGACTGGCCATGATCTATGAATCCTATTTCTTTGGGACTTCACAGGTCAAGAATCCCAAATTCTTACCCTTTTCTTTCCCAGTAGTCGGAATGCTGAAATGGCCCTTTCGGGAATCTCCCCGAAACCTCAACTTCTCCTTTGACTCCACGGGTCCTAAGATACCAATGGCTCCTAATCTCTACCATGGGTCCTCTAAAAACAGACGGTCCTGATATTTTCGAAACTTTGACAGGCCTCTACTCAACTCATACATGAGATTAACTCGTGTGCACCTTCTCCCAGATCTGATGGCTATCGACTATCTGGGCTAGATCTGACGACCCAGATCTATTCTCCTTCCTTGTGCGCTCTTCTTCCTGTCTTCGAAGATTTTTCAATTATCAAATGCCTCAGCCTTTTCTTCCTGCTACAAAGCCTGCATTCTCGGATTATGTTCACATTCTAAGGACGCTATCCCTCTTGATATCCTTGAACTCGAGTCCTCCAAAGGGTTCTCCCTAACCTTCTACTCCTCTTGGCAATGGCCTTTGCATGAAAGCACTTCCCTTCCTGAGCTTTCTCAAACTCTAAACTCTTGAAAGGTTTCCCGACTTCTGCACTGGCTTGCAAAATATATGCACATGAAGGTGCTATCTCTTCTGAGATTCTATGTGCTCTACTCTGACATCAAAGGGTCTTTGTTCCTTCACTCAGCCTCCTGTGCTTCAGACTTGAAACCAAATCTGTTATTCCTATACACTCCTTGCACTGGCTCAATGCCCTCCTTGCAAAGCTTCTATAGAACCTCAGATGTTCTACCTTCTCACTAAACTCAAAATAGAGCTCTCCTCCTCAATGCAACTCGTGCATCTGCTCAATGCCCACCTGACAGAACTCTCACAGAATCCTCAGTGATTCTGGTTTCCCTTTGAATTCACAGTAGATTTCTCCTATGAACTATCTACACCTGCTCGATTCCCTCCTAGAATAGCTCTATAGAATCCTCACTGATTCTATCTCCTTCTCCTGTGCACTATATGCACCTGCTCAATTCCCTCCTGGCAGAGCTCTCACAAAATCCCTTAGTGATTATGCCTTCTATTGTGTCCTCCTTTGAATAGTCCCTCCTCCAAGGTGTTCAACAACCTTGAGGTTTCCTCCTTGGGTCTAAGAATTCCTTTGGTGTGCCCTCCTGGCATGTCTCTGCTTGAAATTCCGCAGAACTCGGAAGTGCGCTCTATGAACTGGCTTACAAAACCCGCAGTGTTCTGTCATGCAACCTCTTGCATGGAGCCTCAAGGAACCCAGACCTGGAATCAAAGAACCCAACAAACTAACATATATTTGCAAATGCAAACTAACATATATTTACATTATATCATCAACCCCTAAAGACATTTATTCACATACGCATAATAACATGCAGGAAAAACTGCTTTGTTTGTATTAATCAAGAATGCCTCTTTACAATGTGTTTGAGCTCGTACTGCCTTAGAGTCTCGACTCTCTTCTCCTCCTCTAAAAACTTACTAGATACAAAGAAGATATTTTTACAAAGAGGGGCTCCTTGAGATCTTCCCTCCAAGCTACCTACTCTCATTAATTTACATTCAATTATATTGAATGGTTGTCTAGTCCGAATCAGTTCTAGATCTCAGCCTTACAACCTATTTAAGGCAACCTTTTCTAAAGCATGTGCATATGCATGGCTCTTTGTCTCTACCAGCCTTACAATCATTTAATACAATTTGAAATTCAAAATTTCAAATGAAAGTGTTGTGCCTCTCCTTCTTCATTGAATGCGCGTTGTGTTGGCTAGCTTGGAGTGATGCTCCTACATCATACTCCTCTGCTGTGAAAATTTCATGAGCTCCTACTCATGATATTCCCAGCATCGTTGTTGAAACCCACCTAGATCCCAAACAGCTCTTTGGAGTTGTTCAGTTGCTCCACTTCTCTATTGCTACTGTTGTTGTTGTTGTTCTACTGCTATGGCAGACCCTCTTCTTCTCAGCCTTTCTCTGTTGGTAGTCTCTTGTACTGACTTTAACATTAGCTTCCTGACCTCCTCTATCTCCTTGTCTAGCTTCTCCCATGGTTGGCTCTGTGTATGCAGTCTCCTTGGTTGCATTTCTTCTCTGCAAATGGGCAGATGATCATGATCTCCCATGTCATCCTCTTCATCCTCTATGGCACTAAGTGTCCACTCTACTGCAAAGTTTAGCTTCACAGTCCTATCACTGAGTTGCTGCTCAGTTTTTCCCTATGACATCTCTGATGCTTCCATGTCTCTTTGTGTTGGCTCAAGTCCAACCTCTCCCAGTTGCTCCTTGGGTTGGTATTCTCCTCTTGCATATGCTTCCAACTTCATCTGTTGGATGTGCATTCTCTGCACTATCACCCTTCTCTCCGGGGTTTTGATCTGCTCACACATATCAGCAAAGCTCATGCTATATGTTGTGTCTTCTTCTGTTGCTGCAAGTTCCAATGCCATAATCTTCTCAGCTTCCTTGCTAAAAATGTTGATCCATTCCTTGGAATGCTCATCTTCCTCTGCTTGGGCAGCTTTTGATATCTTCTCCAACTCTTCCTTTTCTTTGACAGTCTCTGCTAGCTGTCTTTCCCTCGTTGCTGCATCTGCAACACATACTCTTGCCTCAACTGGGATCAATGGCAGGAATATCTGAATTCCTCCAATGATTAGAATGTCCTTCTGATCCTTCTCCTCTGTCAATTGTCCTTGCTGATATGAACTCAGCTCTGAGCTCATGATACTTTTACATAGCCTCACCTCTGTTCCCCTGCCCACCTGGCAATCTGGAAAATTTTTGTTTCCCTCTTGGCAGTCTATGAGATCCTCGGATCCAATCTCATTTCCCTCCTGGCAACATGAAATTTCCCTGCTGTCCCCCTGACAGTCTATGAGATCCCACAGCGATCTCATCTCATTGCCCACCTGACAATTGGAAGTTTTTGTTCTTCCCTCTTGGCAGTCTCTGAGATCTTCCAGTGATATTAGCTCATCCTCATCACTGATATTTCCCCCAGCCTCTGGTTCACATACCTGAACCATCTCCTCTTCATCATCCCTGATGCTTTCAGCATGCCTCAGCCATCTCTTTAATATCTTATGCTATCTTTTGGCCACCAATTACCTGACTAGCCATTTTACTTTCCTCTTCATGGGCCATTCATACACCCAATGTGATCTTGCATCATGTTGCATCTGCAGTGCAAGTTCCTCCATCCTCGCTCTAATCTCGGCGATCCATTTATCCATCTCAGATTTGCTTGGTTGTTGATGGATCTTCTTTCCATCATGTCTATGGCCTTCAGTAGCCATTTTCTTGCCTTATGTCTACCCTCCTAGCAAACCTATTGTTGTCACTCTCCAACCGTGAGTGCTTCTAGCTTTTCCTTACAGTCCTCCCGACTGTCTTTTTGACTATTGCGTACCTGTGAGAAATCACCATAGAGTCTCAATACTCTACCTTCCTCTGATACCAAGCTGATGTGTATCAAAGTACTCTTTCTCCTCTCGCTTCCTTTGCCTGTAATATACAAACAGAGACAAACTCTGATACCACTTTGATGTAGACCTGTAGCCCTCGGGCCGAGATCCGCTCACAGGATCGTTTCAAATCTTCCCTAAGATGAAGAAGCTCTTTCGGATCCCTATTAGGACCTCAATATTTGATCCATAGGTCCTTCCCCAAAAACCCCACCTGTTGAATATGCGCAAGGTGTAAGTTCTCACCTAATCGGGGCCTCCAACATGACCGCGAACTTTTCCCGAAAAAGGAATTTCGGATTTCGGGACTCCATGAGTCCTGCTGTCGAGAGTCTATGACTCCTCAATCCTCCGATCTCTGAATTACCAAAATACCAAAATCCATGTCTTTCTAACTGTGTCCTCCATGATCACAGTCCTTCTTTCGGAACTTCAGGGTTTCCAATGCCGAAATGCTCTGATACCTTGTCTTCAGGATTCCCAAAATGCCGAAATATGAAATCTCGAGACCATTGCCCCACTCAACAATACATCGTGTTTCACGGCTTCAATATTTTCACCATCAAGTTGCTTGACTCTTTGTCCTCAGGACTTCTGAAATCTTGAACCCTGGGATGCCGAAATCTGATCCTATCTCGTGACCCAACAATACTCCTCCTGTGCTTTCAGGAATTTGTGTTTTGGATCTTCGTGGATCCCGGCGCAACAATTCTTTGTCCTCTCATACTTACGGTATCTGAAATACCGAAGTACAGAAATGCTCTCTTTCAGGGATTTCTCCAAAACCATGAACCGCTGCCAGATGTCCTCTGGCCTATTTTCTTGGGACCCACCTTTTGGCATTTCTCTCTTCGCAATTTTGGGATTTGCATTGACCAGGAAACTCTACCCCTCGAGTCCCGGAATCCCAAAACCCTATTGCCCGAAATCTCCTTCCCTTAGCACAATCTACGGCTGTGACTGACTGTGATCTGACGAATCCTATTTCTTCAGGACTTTACAAGTCAAGAATCCTGAATTCTTACCCTTTTCTTTCCCAGTAGCTGGAATGTCGAAATGGCCCTTTCGTGAATCTCCTTGAAACCTTCACTGCTCCTTCGACTCCCTAGGTCCCAAAATACCGATGGCTCCTGATCTCTACCACGCATCCTCTGCAAACGGATGGTCCTGATCTTTTCATAACTTTGACATGCCTCTACTCAAATCATACGCAATATTAACTCGCACACACATTCTCCCAGATCTGATGGCTATCGTCTATCTGAGCTAGATCTGACGGCCCAGATCTATTCTCCTTCTTTGTGCACTCTTCTTCCTGTCTTGGAAGATTTTCCAATTATCAAAGGCCTCGGCCTTTGCTTCCTACTACAAAGCCTACATTCTCATCTTATGTTCATTTTCTAAGGATGTTATCGCTCCTGAGCTCCTCAAACTCAAGTCCTCCAAAGGGTTCTCCCTGACCTTCTGCTCCTCTTGGAAATGGCCTGTGCGTGAAAGCACTGCCCTTCCTGAGCTTTCTCAAACTCTAAACTCTTGAAAGGTTTCCTGACTTATACACTGGCTTGCAAAATCTCTGCACATGAAGGTGCTATCTCTTCTGATTTTCTCTATGCTCTTCTCTGACTTCAAAGGGTCTCTGTTCCTGCGTGTAGAATTCCTGCAGAAACCCCAATAGATCTAGAATTCTAGTTAAATTGAACACAAACAATTTGCTGATATTCAAGAGATGAGAGAAATTTTTCGCTCCATAAATCAGAGAAGTATATTAATAAAAAATGAATATACATGAGCAACCATCCTCAAAAATAAGAGAGGAGGTGAATATATAGAATTTTCAACATAGAAATTCTAGTAAAAAAAGCTAGAAATAGCTAAAATAGGTGTTATAAGCTAAGGGAGACCACATAGTTCGACCTAGAACACTAAATATAAATGGCACACTCATTAATGTCCACAAGAGTCAATTTTCATGCATTATCTCACTTAAGATCACTTAACTGACAAGAGAAGCAGTTCCAACCCACTTAACTGATCCGAAATAGTAGTTACTAATAATAGTAACGGACAAAATCATTAATTAAGGAATAAATCTCTCACTCAAAGAGGAGGTGCACATTCCCAAATAATAGATGAGTTTTTGCATGGGGGAGTTGGAATAAATCATGAATAAATCAAGAAAATCAAGAACCGGGAGTTGAGTCTTGATCTAAAATTAGTAGTTTTCCCTAAAATCTATGGATGAGGTGCCCTTCTTCTCTATGTGGCCAAATTAGGTGAAATAAAGTGTAAATTAATGTATTAACCAATATTTAGGAGTCTAATCTAGGTATAAACTAATGTAAGTTAGGGTTATTCTCCAACACCCCCCCTTAAGCCTAACTGTAATGAAAAAAAAATTGAGTCCCGACAACTTGGC
>ML846432.1:85197-101732 GCA_009831015.1 Picea engelmannii
CATCCTTCTAGAAGATTCCCTTCTAGAAGCATCGAGAATCCATCTTTTTCCATGCTTTAGGAAGAGTTCGCACCCTATCAGTTCAACACAGTGCGAGAAGTTCACACCCTGGCTTAAGGTAGCCTGCGAGAATGTGTCATTCTTGCAGCCAAATATACTAGTAGCCTACGAACCCTCTTCAAAAATGATTTTTCTGGGAAGAGATGAAAGTAACTTTTCTCAGAAGAAAGTTCTTATGAAGAGCCTGAGTACACCATCATCAATACATCATCATGACGACCAAAATCATGGGTAACAAACATTCTGGACCCCCCCCCACCATTAAAAGCAAAATGATCAGGGGGGTCTGGAATTCAATCTCAACTATGGATCTAAGCACTGACGCCTTAGCCGTTCAGATGCACACCTTCATTATACAAGATTCTGGACACCCCCCCCTACCGTTAAAGGTAGAATGGTCAGGGTGGTTCAGAAAATCTTATCAACCGTAGATATGAGCGCTAACACCTCAGCCATTCATCTGTGCGCTATCTTTAATCTGTGAGTGCAAACTCATTTTTTTCTTTGAAAACTTAGGATAATCACTTTAAGTGGGTTTGTCCAAGCCTCCCCTGTTTTTATCACCATGTGGTTAGACATTCAACTTTCAAACATCAAAGATAGGGTTCAACATCGATCTTCATGCCTATTTTATTGAGATAAAGCAAACTACCTTATGCTCTAACCTAATTACCTATGAAATTTATCCCAGATTAAACTTTTGGACTAAGAAATTACTATAACCTGGGGTTATTTGACCAAGATTAGGCAGTTTGGTCAAGTTTATTCACTAGCTATCCTAATTTGCTTGGCTAAGATTAAACAGTTTAGCCAAGCTTATTCACTACTCCTATCAACATCAATTTAAAAGGACTTGGCCATGTTTAAATTGTATGAACCAAGTCACTGTTATTGCTTGGGGATCTATCCAATTCTTTTATGCCCTCTTTTATTCTTTTTCTTTCTTTTCTTTTCCTTTTTATTTTTTATCAAATTATTTGTAGAATGAAAAATCATTTGACAACCAAAATAATAAAAGGATAAAAATTTTCAGTCACCAGTTGATCCTATAAATTATAGGGTTATAATAGGAAGCAAAGGTTGAGGCCTTTGATAATTAGAAATCTTCCAAGACAGGAAGAAGAGCGCACAAGGAAGGAGAATAGATCTGGGTCATCATATCTAGCCCAGATAGCCGATAGCCATCAGATCTGGGAGAAGGTGTGTGTGAGTTAATCTCATGTATGAGTTAAGTAGAGGCTCATCAAAGTTCTGAAAAGATCAGGATTGTCCATTTGTAAAGGATGAGTGGTAGAGATCAGGAGTCATCGGTATTTTGGGACCCGGGGAGTCGAAGGAGCAGTCGAGGTTTTGAGGAGATTCCTGAAAGGGCCATTTCGGCATTTCGGATACCGGGAAAGAAAAGGGTAAGAATTCAGGATTCTTGACTTGCGAAGTCCTGAAGAAACATGAGCCATCGGATCACGTCTGGTCACAGTCATAGATCATGATAAGGGAAGGAGATTTCAGGAAATCAGGTTTCAGGATTCTGGGACTCGAGGGGTAGAGTTTCCTGGTTAGTGCAACTCCTGAAATCACGAAGAGAGAAACACCGAAAGGTGGGTCCCAGGAAAATAGGCCAGAGGACACGTGGCAGTGGTTCATGGTTTCAGGGAAATCCCCGAAAGAGATCATTTTGGTACTTTGGTATTTCAGATACCGGAAGTATGAGAGGACAAAGAATTGTTGCATTGCGATACACGAAGTTCCGAAATGCAAAGTTCCGAAACGCGAATTCCCGAAAGCATAGGAGGAGTATTGTCAGGTCATGAGACAGGATCAGATTTCAGCATACCGAGGTTTAGGATTTCGGAATCCCCGAGGACAAAGAGTCAGGCAACTTGATGGTGACACTCCTGAAGTCGTGAAACACAATGTATTGTTGAGTGGGGTTGTGGTCTCAAGATTTCATATTTCGACATTTCAGGGTTCGACATTTCGGGAATCCTGAAGACAAGGTATCAGAGCATTTCAGTGTTGGAAACCCCAAAGTTCCGAAAGAAGGACTGTAATCATGGAGGACACAGTTAGAAAGACCGGGGTTTCGGTATTTCGGTAATTCAGAGATCGGAGGATCTAGGAGACAGAGACTCTCGATAGCAGGACTTGTAGAGTCCCGAAATCCGAAATTCCTTTTTCGGGAAAAGGTCGTGGTCATGTTAGAGGCCATGAGAAGGTGAGAACTTACATGTTGTGCATATTCAACAGGTGGGGTTTTTGGGGAAGGACTTGTGGATCAAATATTGAGGTTCCGATAGGGATTCGAAAGAGCCACTTTGGCTCAGGGAATATTTGAAACGATTATGTGAGAGGATCTCGGCCCGAGGGCTGCAGGTCTGCATCAAAGTGGTATCAGAGCTTGAATCTATTTGTATATTGCAGGTAGAGGAAGTGAGAGGAGAAAGAGTACTTTGATACACATCAGTTTGGTATCAGAGGAAGGTAGAGTATTGAGACTCTATGGTGATTTATCATAGGTATGCAACAGTCAAAAATACAGTCGGGAGGACTGTAAGGAAAAGATGGAAGCACTCATGGTTGCAGAGTGACAACAACAGGTTTTCCAGGAAGGCAGACAAAAAGCAGGAAAATGGCTACTGAAGGCCATAGACGCGATGGAAACAAGATCCATTAGCAGACAAGGAAAGCTGAGATGGATAAAGGGCCCACTGAGATCTGAGTGAGGATGGAGGAACTTGCATTGCAGATGTAGCAGGATGCAAGATCACATTGGGTGTATGAATGGCCCATGAAGAGGAAAGTAAAATGGTCAGTCAGGGAATTGGTGGGAAAAATGCAATAGAGGTTGTTAAAGAGATGGTTGAGGCATGCTGAAAGCCTCAGGGATGATGAAGAGGAGATGGTTCAGGTATGTGAACCAGAGGTTGGGAGAAATCTCAGTGATGAGGATGAGATGAGATCATTGGAAGATCTCATAGACTGCCAAGAAAGTAGAATAGAAACTTCCAATTCCCAGGTGGACAATGAGATGAGATCGCTGCGGGATCTCATAGAATGTTAGGGGGACAACAGGGAAATTTCATGTTGCCAGGAGGGAAATGAGATGGGATCCGAGGATATCATAGACTGCCAAGAGGGTAGCATAAAGTTTTTGGATTTTCAGGTGGGCAGGGGAATAGAGGTGAGGCTATGTAAAAGTCTCATGAGATCAGAGCTGAGTTCATATTAGCAAGGACAACTAACAAAGGAGAAGGATCAGAAGGACATTCTGATCATTGGAGGAATTCAGATATTCCTGCCATTGAGCCCAGTCGAGGAAAGAGTCTGTGTTGTAGATGCAATAACGGGGGGTAAGACAACTAGCATAGACTGTCAAAGAAGAGGAAGAGTTGGAGCAGATATCAAAAGATGCCTAAGCAGAGGAAGATGAGCATTCCAAGGAATGGCTCAACATTTTCAGCCAGGAAGCTGAGAAGACTGTAGCATTGGAATTTGTAGCAACAAAAGAAGAAGAAGAAAAAGAAGACAACATGAACTTTGTTGATCTGTGTGAGCAGATCGAAACCCTAGAAAGAAGGGTGACAATGCAGAGAATGCACATCCAATAGATGAATTTGGAAGCAGATGAAGAAGGAGAATACCAGCCGAAGGAGCATCTGGGAGAGGTTGGACTTGAGCCAACACAAAGAGACATGGAAGCAACAGATCTATCATAGGGAAAAGATGAGCAGCAGCTCAGTGATAGGACTGCAAAGCTGAACTTTACAGTAGAGTGCACACTTAGTGCCACAGAGGATGAAGAGGATGACATGGGAGATCATGATGATTTGTCCATTTGTAGAGAAGAAATGTAGTCGAGGAGACTGCATATACAGAGCCAGACATGGGAGTAGCTGGACAAGGAGATAGAGCAGGTTTGGAGGCTGATGTTGAAGTTAGTACAAGAGACTGCCAGTAGAGAAAGGCTGAGTAGAAGAGGGTTTGCCATAGCAGCATAACAACAACAACAACAGAGAAGTGGAGCAGATGAACAACTCCAAAGAGCTATTTGGGATCCAGGTGGATTTCAACAACGATGCTGGGAAGCTTATGAGCAAGAGCTCATGAATTTCTCACAGCAGAGGAGTATGATGCAGGAGCATCACTCCAAGCCAGCCTGCCAGCCAACACAACGTGCATTCAATGAAGAAGGAGAGGCACAACCCTCTCGTTTCAAATTTTGAATTTCAAATTGTATTAAATGATTGTAAGGTTGGTAGAGCCAAAGAGCCATGCATATGCACAAGCTTTAGAAAAGGTTTCCTTAAATAGGTTGTAAGGATGAGATCTAGATCTGATTCAGACTAGAAAACCATTCAATATAATTGAATGTAAATTAATGAGAGTAGGTAGCTTGGAGGGAAGAGATCAAGGAGACCGTCTTTGTAAAAAGATCTTCTTTGTATCTAGTAGTTAGTTTTTAGAGGAGGAGAAGAGAGCCGAGACTCTGTGGCAATCTGAGCTTAAACACATTGTAAAGTGGCATTCTTGTTTAATACAAACAGAGCAGTTTTTCCTACATGTTATTATGTGTATGTGAATGACTGTCTTTAGGTGTTGATGATATGTTGTAAATATATGTTAGTTTGCATTTGCAGGTTACAGGTAGAATTCATTGTCTATTGGGTTCTTTGATTCTAGGTCTGTGTTCTTTGAGGCTCCATGCAAGAGGTTGCATGACAAAACACTATGGGTTTTGTAATCCAGTGCATAGAGCGCACTTCTGAGTTCTACAGAATTTCAGACAGAGATGTGCCAGGAGGGCGCACCAGAGGAAGTATTAGACCCAAGGAGGAAACCTCAAGGTTGTTGAACACCCATGAGGAGGGACTGTGTAGAGGAGGACACAACAAAATATAGAATCACTGAGGGATTTTGTGAGAGCTCTGCCAGGAGGGCATTGAGCAGGTGCATATAATGCATAGGATAAGGAGATAGAATCACTGAGGATTCTATAGAGCTCTGTCGAGAGGGCATCGAGCAGGTGTAGATAGTGCACAGGAGAACTCTAGTGTGAATTCAAAGGGAAACTAGAATCACTGAGGATTTTGTGAGAGTTCTGTCAGGTGGGCATTGAGCAGATGTGCGAGTTGCATTGAGGAGGAGAAATCTATTTTGAGTTCAATGAGAAGACAAAACATCTGAGGTTCTGTAGAAGCTCTGGCAGGAGGGCATCGAGCCAGTGCAAGGAGTGCACATGAAGAACAGATTTGGTTTCAAGTATGAAGCACAGGAGGCCAAGCGTAAGAACAAAGACCATTTGAAGTCAGAGAAGAGCATAGAGAAGCTTAGAAGAGATAGCACCTTTGTGTGTAGAGATTCTGCAAGCCAGTGTAGACATCGGGAAACCTTTTAAGAGTTCAGAGTTTGAGAAATCTTAGGAAGGGCAGTGATTTCATGCACAGGCCATTGCCAAGAGGAGCAGAAGGTCAGGGAGAACCCTTTGGAGGACTCGAGTTTGAGGAGCTCAGGAGGGATAGCATCCTTAGAACGTGAACAGAAGCCGAGTATGCAGGCTTCGTAGTAGGAAGCAAAGGCCAAGGCCTTTGATAATTGGAAAATCTTCCAAGACAGGAAGAAGAGCGCACAAGGAAGGAGAATAGATCTGGTCCATTAAATCTAGCCCAGATAGCCGATATCCATCAGATCACGGAGAAGGTACGTGCAAGTTAATCTCGAATATGAGTTGAGTAGAGGCTCATCAAAGTTTCAAAAAGATTAGCACCGTCTGTTTGTAGAGGACGTGTGGTAGAGATTAAGAGCCATCGATATTTCAGGACCTGGGGAGTCGAAGGAGCAATCGAGGTTTTGAGGATATTCCCGAAAGGGCCATTTCGACATTCCGGCTACCGGGAAAGAAAAGGGTAAGAATTCGGGATTCTTGACTTGCAAAGTCCCAAAGAAATAGGAGTTGTCAGATCACGACCTGTCATAGTCGTAGATCGTGCTAAGGGAAGGAGATTTCAGGAAATCGGGTTTCAAGATTCTGGGACTTGAGAGGTATAGTTGCCTGGTCAGTGCAACTCCTGAAATCATGAAGAGAGAAACGTCGAAAGGTGGGTCCCAGGAAAATAGGCTAGAGGACACGTGCCAGCGGTTCAGAGTTTCAGGGAAATCCCCGAAAGAGAGCATTTAGGTACTTCGGTATTTCGGATACCGGAAGTACAAGAGGACAGAGAATTGTTGCGTCGGGATCTGTGAAGTTTCGAAACGTGAATTCTTGAAAGAAAAGGAGGAGTATTGCTGGGTCACAAGGCAGGATTAGACTTCGGCATACTGGGGTTCGGGATTTCGGAAGTCCCAAGGACAAAGAGTTGGGAAACTTGATGGTGAAAACTCCCAAAGTCGCGAAATGTGACGTATTGTTGAGTGGGGCTGCGGTCTCAAGATTTCATATTTCATCATTTCGGGGTTCGGCATTTCAGGAATCCTAAAGACAAGGTATCGGAGAATTTTGGCATTGGAAACCCTGAAGTTCCGAAAGAACTGGGATTTCAGTATTTTAGTAATTCAGAGATCATAGGATCAAGGAGGCAGAGACTCTCGACAGCAGGACTCATGGAGTCCCAAAATCTGAAATTCCTTTTCTGGGAAAAGGTCACGGTCGTGTTGGAGGCTGTGAGCAGGTGAGAACTTACACCTTGTGCATATTCAACAGGTGGGGTTTTCGGGGAAGGACCTGTGGATCGAATATTGAGGTTTCAATAGGGATCCGAAAGAGATGCTTCGGCTCAGGGAATATTTGAAATGATCCCGTGAGCATATATCGGCCCGAGGGCTATAGGTCTGCATCAAATTTCATCTATTTATCCTCTTTTAGATAGTGTCGCACCCTACAGTGGAACAAACTAAGACAATGTTGCACCCTATAATGGTGAAACATGTGACAATTAAGTGTGTCATATGTTGTAATGGTGCAACATGTGAAACTATCTTGAAATAAGGTTTTAATGACCCTTTTCCATGTTTTCATTCTTCCAAAGAAGGGTTCTTCATGGATTTTATGCTCTGGATAATAGAGGATAAGTCAACATTTTCAGTTGCGATACAATATTGTGTAACAAAATTCCCACCAAACTATGAATCTAGAAAGGAGTGAGAGATGAAATACTTTGTTGTGTGGGTATTGAAATAAATAACTCATCAGTTGGAGGCATGTCAACAACAAATAAGGAATTATAGTATCATCACTGAGGTAGGCATTCCCATACTCAGAATACACATGAATCAAAGGATAATAGCTTACATACAAAGATACATGTCAAGTAAGATAGGTCATGGCCACTGCATTACACTGTGGATCCATGCCACAAATCTCAAATATGAACATAGACACCAAAAATACATCATGGATCTATGTCATAATGACTCAAATTTGAACATAGACATGAGACATAGACAGTGGATCTATGTAACAATACATTCTCAAAATAATTCATCGTAACCCGAATCTATCAGTAAATATCCAAGGTCTTTTATTCCACTATCCCATAGTACGAATCTAACCATGTGAATATAGGTGTCGAAGTCGAACGTGGTAGAAACCGTATGATTACCAGTCAATCATGAAAATTGTTAACATATGCGAGAGGAACCACAAATGATGATGATGGCCCTCAAGGAACATAAGTACATTCTATTGATTGCAAATAGATGATTTGAATTCAAACACCCATACAATCATTCGATCGAAGGTCATTGATGAAAACCTATTGTCAAAGGCGAGGAAACTTTCCATTGAGGCATGGAAGTTTCAAGGTACTATAAAGTTTCTAAAAAACCCCCCTAGATGATGTACTGATGTCGATAGGAAGTGATATATCAAAAGAGGGCCTTGATGTATCCCCCATCAATGACACGAAATAGTTACAAGGATTTGAAGCAAATTAGAGTATAGAGTTATTTAGGACTGACTCAGGGATGGATGACACTATAAAAGGCCGACGCGACATAAAGATTTTGGTTTGATTACTCTTGAACACATTTATGACACGACAATTGTCTTAGCAGTACTAATGTTACAAGGAAAATATCTCTATGGCAAGGGGTAAACCACAATATATGGAAATGACTGCAAAAATCAACTCTAATCCTACGTATGCTATATAAACAAATATGCTAACAAGACAATATAAATATCCTACCTCATCCAGATGTTTGATGAAGTCCACTGTTGAGCACTTGAATCAAATAAATACACCAACAATTTGTCCTCAACAACCAATAAACACAAGCATATGGTGATAATATATAACTTTAGCACATTCAATAGCATAATCCATCAACATTCATAAATAATATGCCCATGGAATAACAATTCAAATATTTTCAAGATATTAATTGGATGAGAAAAGAGTATTTCTATTAAAATGTAATCAACATAAGTGAATGAATGACAAAATTTCGTGTCAGCACTGTTCAGAACCGAGAAACTAAGTCCCTTCTAGCTAGGCCTCCACCACTTCAATCCTCCACCAAAGGCAAGCTCATATAAGAGAGACAATGATGTTCTCAATCAAGTAGGGAATATCTTGGGGGTTGAACAATGTGTTCATACTTAAAAGGACAAAGGGATGGAGACTCAATATGAAGTGAATAATTTCTCCAGAGTATCTTTGTTCTCAAAGTTGAATTCTTCTCCTCTTTTCCACAACTTTGATATGGCCCATTTATAGCCTTCAAGTGGAATTGAAGGGCTGATTCATAACATTTCCAGTATATGGAAGGTCAAGGATCATGGATCCTGTGAAGTGACATGGAAACCCAACACTATTTTTTAATTTTTGGTACAAAACTTGATGTACGCGGGCTGTAGTGGTGCAACCTATGTATACACATACTGTATAATAGTTAGGGCACGTATATGTGGAAAAATATTGTTTTTATCTCTAGGATTTGTAAAAAGGGACTTCAAGTCTGCATAGGGAAATGGATTCTAAGAAAATTTTCATAAGATGAGGAAAATATTGCTATAACAACTAACTCAAAATGAGGATCACAAACCAAAATATAAATTTGGAGAAAAGTATGACCAAGAAGTGAGAAGTGGATTTCCCAATCTGATACGAGGAGTGAAAGAGTGTCATGTTCAAGAGTGACTTGTTACCAAAAATTAATATATATTTAATACAAGTTCCCTTCCCAATTCCCCCCCACCATTTCTCGTGAGTACCTCTTTATTTTTGTTGATTAATTGGGTTGGTTGTCATTGATGTCAACCCTTGAAGCAAGTCCAGTAGCAAATTCTGGTAGCTTCAACAATATGGATACGAGACTTCAATTTGATTGATGTATAATGGTAGGAATATTATTATATTTGCAGGTAAAATTATTCTAGATGGATATTACATGTCATGCCATTTCTGGTGATATGTGGAGCATCACATAACTCCTCACGGTTAGAGAGTTATGGCCTTGTGAAGTTGGAGAACCCTCATGAGTTATCTAGGAGTCAAAATTATTCTAGAAGCTCCTAGAAGAAGTTGATTAGTCAAGTGAGTGAAACTAGGATTTAATCATGGGTTAAGTTGTTGCAATAAGAAAAAAATTAAAAATAAATTAGTTGCAACTAGAAGTGGAGAATTTACTATTTGTAGCAAAGTGGGTTAGAAGTGGTTAGAAGTGGGTTAGAAGGAAATTGGGTAAAGTTGGTTAGAAGGTAACCCCTTGAGGAAGCTACATGGAAGTATAAATATGAGAGCAAGGATCTCCTATTAGCACCTATTGAGCACATTAAATATCTATTATTGTGTAAGGTTTATTGTAGGTACTCATTGATATATCTGAAGCTGCACAAGTCTGAGGTAGCACGAAGGGTTGATGATGAAAGTTTCAGAATTACAAAAAATACTAAAAACACCCTAGTTTTTGAGGTGTACGTGGGTTGCAGTGGAGCAGGGCGCGTATGTATGCGGGCTAGCAGTATAATAGGGCGTGTACATGAGGGAAAAGACCTAGAAACTTGAGAAGATGAAGATGCCATGTCTCTAGAGTCTGAAAGCAAGCTCCCAAGAAGGTCTAAAGTGATCATGTGCATCAGGTCTATCTACTGGTTCAAAACGTATGTCTTATTTCTATGAGTAGTTGGATTTTGATTTCTACATGAGAAATGGTTATGGGGGTTTGAGGATTTTCCCTGGAGATATTAATGGTTGCATCATACTTTCTGTATAAGTCATATCTATAGAAATAAAGTGTTGGTATAATCAATATTTATCATTGATACATCTTGTTAGTGTTGAGGCACATCTTGTATTTCTTGGCATATGGTTAAGGGTTTTTGTGGTACATGGTTTAGAGATTGTATTTGTGAAGTGGTTTATGTATTGAGAGGCTATATATCAATAAGGGTTTGATGTCTAGTTCATGTGAGGGTTATTATACTTGTTCATGATTACACATACTTGTATGACACATGACTAGAGAGATATAGATACATTAGGTTAAGGGATATGTATGAGGATACATACACATGGCACGGTTATAGTCTGGACACAGTGACATGTTGTAGGTTGATGTGACAGAGGTTGAAGAGGGTCAAAATTTTTTAGATATAAAAACCCCTAGTTTTCATAAGGCATACACAGGTTGCAGTACAGATAGGACGCATACATATGCAAGCCACAATATAGATAGGGCACATACATATGCGTGCTACTGAACAAATAGGTCACGTTTCTATTGGTTTTGGTTGGTACAAGCTCATTTCATGTACAGGTTGATTACATATCTCACAGAGACAATGTGATAGTGGTTTTCATCATCTTACTTATATTTCAGGGCGACAAGACGGGGAAATGATAGGTGGTTGTAGCCACCTTCCGGCTATAGCTGAAGAACATAGGGGGTTGTTGGCCCTTGACCAAGTTTTGAGGAATACTTGGTCATATTTGACCATTTTTGGACTTCGACAGCCTGTCAAAGATGGAGCGCCAGGCGAAGTAGAGATCACGGGATCTCGGTCCACTTTTGGGCCCCTTTTAGGGTTTTTGGGTTAATGTAATGGGAAAGGGATGTCAGCCTGTGGGTTTACCCACATTTAGGCCCACTTTTGTAATGTATAAATAAAAGGATAGGAAATGTAAGAAGTAGTAGATGTGATTGCTTAGTGCTATTGGTAGTGCATCTATGTGATGTTGAATAAGTGCTCTATGCGAACTGTGTAAGGCTTGGAAGGCTAAGTGCAAGTTACTGCGAGGTTGTTATAGAAAGCTAAGTGTTGTAATGCAAGGAAGAAGGATCTAGCAAGCTGTGAAGATATTCTGTCCTATGCAAAGAAGGGTTTTGGAGTCTTTGTGCTTGTAACAGATTGAAGATGATAATAAAGAAGAAGATTTTGTGGACATAGCCCCAGGGTGGGGGTGAACCACGTAAATATGTGTGCTATGATCTGTGCTTTGATTGAATGTGTTTATATTTTCTTATGATACGTGCTTTGATATATCCACTTATGCTTTTTTCTTCTTAGATATATATGATTGTTAGATATGATGTGTATGAGGATGCTTAGTGCTGATCTACTAGATCTGATCTAGGTTACTATGGTTAAGTGATAAAATATTGTAGATCTGAGTGTACAATGCGATGCTCTGTGCTATCTGTGAAGTATAATAAGGGTTGAATATTGATGAATGATCGATGCTAAGTACTTTGTAAATGATATAATCATAGATATGTGTCCTAGCTAAGGTTGCATACACCTGAGTCTTGCAACCACCCTTGACTCTACCTTGGGTGAGACTTCATCTGCTTTGCAGGTGTTGCCGAAAGGGCTAGTAGTTAGGGATTTTTTGGTGTGCTCTTGAGAATTGAACCCTGGTTCTGCCCCTGTGACAACAAATGGTTCCATTGTCGGGACCTAAAACTGTGATTGTTGGGAATTGAGGAAGAAGAAACTTTGTGCAAAAGAAAGCTCTGTGCATAGATCTGTTGCCCTAGTGCACGATTTTTTTTTTTCTCAACCTGTGAAGCTTTGTGCTAGGAATAAGGTCAGATCTGAAGAAAGGAAGTGAGATCTGAATGCTCTATGCTCTAAGAAAAGTAAAAGTGAAATTTTTTGAAAGAAAGAGGTAAGATCTGCATAAAAGAGGTAAGATATGTAAGCTTTATGCTCTAATAAAGGTAAGAATAGTTAAAATTTCTTAGATCTGGAAGATTTGTGCCCTGTAGAAGTAAGATAAGTGAAATTGTTTGTTTCTAAAGCATGGATCTAGGTATGTTTGATAGATTATGTCCTAGCTTAAAAAATAGGGCATTAATAGATGAAATAAATATTGATATGAATAGATCTGGTAGATATGTTATACCTGTGCATAGAAAGAATGTTTGGACTAATGAATGGATGCTATCCTAGAAAGAATTTTTGCAGGCTAGCTACCATGATCCTAGTGTGCAGTACATAAGAGGTTGGGGATCATTTAAAAGAAAGTGAGGATTAATCCTATGTTACAGTTGTAGAAAACCAGGCCATCTAGCTAAGGAATTCCCTAGTAGAAGACCTAGTTGTCTTTGTTGTAAAGCTATGGACCATGAGGTATTGGATTGCCCTAGAATGATCGCTAAGCTTGAAAGGATAAATCTAAATGAATAAGACCATAAGGAAGATTTAGAAAAGGTAGAAACCCAACAAGAATCAGAGAAAGTATTAATACATATGAAAGAAACCCTGAAGGAACATAAACATGTCCGATTACCAGAGATCTTCAAAGAAAAGGAGAAAATTGAAGCAAGAATAGGGGACTTCTACATTGACTGTATTCTTGATGAAGAAACATAAGTGAACATTATGCCATAAAGAACTTGGGAAGCGATAGGGAAGCCTTCCATGATTCCTTCATTGGGAGGAATAGGACTATTCAGAGGAAAACTGATGATGTTATGTGGAAAAGTCGCTCATATACCTATGAAAGTCATTGGAACTTTGACAGAAGAAGATTTTGAGATTATCAAATTCATTGAAGACAACGCCCTGTTTACTATGCTACTCAAAAAACCTTGGATTGAAAGAGATCAAGCAAGAAAGAAGGAAGAAGAAAAGGTTTTAGAACAACAAAGACAAGAGTTAAAATATTTCATGACCAGAAGGATCGCACAGTTGAGAGAAGAACAGGAGAACAAGTCAAAGCTATGCAACACTAGAGACCTAGATGTCAAAGCTACAAAAGCATTAGGGGATTCACAGAAGATTGGAGCATTTGTATCAGATATTGACAAAGTAGCACCTCTGAGTCTTGGGAGAGGACCTCAGCAACACAAAGTGACCATGTCCAAGTAAAATAACAATCAAAATGGGAAGAGGATCACCGAGATGAAGCTCATTGGAAAGAAGGCTAGAAAACTAAGTAAGAAGAAGGTTAAGATCAGAAAATTATAGAAGATCCCAGAGGGTACCTCACAGCAAGACACTTTGCAGAATTGGAGCTTCGTCAGGATATCAGAACAACAACATATGCCAATTCACTGAGGCGGATTAATATAGCCATTGGAAGCCAATATAACCATTCGATTGCTTCTTCAAATAGATCAAAAATCATTTATGGCTCTCCACTAGACTGTTAGACCATGCCATAATGGAAATAACATAAGTTAATGTAGCCTCATACTCATTGAAAGTAGACCGTTGCTAAGTTTCCTACTTAGTCCATCGCGCCACACATCAAGAATACTTTTTGCTAAGTGATAATTTGAGCCCGAAGCCTGAGATTACTTCACCTGTGATCATTGCCTTGTTCTCATACCATTCACTATAGTCTCTAAATTCATTTCACACTCGAGCTTGTATGTCGGACGAGCTCAACGTTGTTGAGAAAGTAGTTGAAGAAGTTTTTATTGACTTAATGACTAAGAGAGTCATGTCAGAGAGAGGATTATCTACATGAGTCCAAGCATTGTCAACGAGAGGCCTCCATGCCTCCCCTTCCACTGTTCGCACCATTCCATCTCGACCGACTGATGAGAAATGAACCAAGAACAGGGATGGCATCGTGAATGCCAAGCTTATCCCACACATTATACCTACTTACTTACCACCTCTAAGTGATTCCATCAATCATGACAGCATGCCTAGAGACTTCAAACACACTTTGATCACCGTGTACCTTCCGAAAGGGGTGCGCGCAGTTCGTGTTGACTAGGATAAGCTCGCAGCACTGAAATTTAGTGATTTTAACCTTGGAGGTCGTAAATTTTACAGCATGTTAGCCCTGCATAAGTACTTAACCAAGACCAAAGGAAAGAATTCTAATATTTTCCTACAGTCATGGACCTAGAACCTCACACAGTCCACACTGCTTAATGTAATGAAGATCCCGCACTTTGGTAGACACCAGGAAGTCAATTCATGCATCAAGTTGTTGTTGTCTTGCTACCATGGAGGATCACAGGACTTAGTATGCAAGGCCCTCACCCATAGGAGTTTTACCCTGGAAAGACCTTAGACCAAGCACTAGCACAGAGGATAAAAGAAACTTATGGAGATGTCAAGAAAGGCATGTGAGACTACAAGGTAGCCTCTATCTAGAGTGGCACAGTGCGCCTTGCCTATCAGTTGATCATGGGCAAGGTAGTTCGCAAGAAAAGACCAACACAAGTGACTATATTTGTAGTTGACCTCGCAGGGAAGTGCACCGAGGGACTACAAATGAACTGTTCGACAACACAGGTATTCCAACAGAGGATGAACACCTTCAATAACCACTCACATAACCAGATCAAATATCAACACACCGATGTTTTCACATGGTAAAACCCCTACGGGAAAACATCCATGGCCCCGACCAAAGCAGCCACTTGGAGCAGTTTATTAATGCAAATAAAAAGATTACAGAGAGATTTTACAAGAGAGTTTCTCACAATCGATCATCTAAAAATGACCCTCCATGCTCTTCAAATAGAGAACATGGACCAATCGGATGTTAAGCCACAGATCAATGGATGTTAAGATCGAGGAGAGTATGAACCGTCAGATCACTCTATGTCAGGAAAATATCATGACCGTCAGATTTCCTAACTACAAATGCATACTAATGCATACTAAAGAAACACACTTTTACCTAACGACATATTAGACCAAGTAGATCTTAACTAACTCCTAAGTGTCTAAATATCCTAACATCCCCCCTTAAGAAAAACTTGGGATAGGATTGAAGGATTTACAATAGTGACACAATAGGAGAAGGAAGGAGGCATTAGAGCCTATCCCCCCTTAATGACAACTTCTTGAACTCCTAACATAGATCAAAGCTTGGAAAACTTTGCTTCTGTAAGATACTTTGTGAAAATGTCTACAACTTGATCTTTTGTAGGGAAAAACAACACTTCAATAACTTGATCATGAATTAGCTTTCTGATGAAGTGCATGTGTAGCTCGATGTGTTTTCTACAGTGATGTTTAACTAGGTCTTTGGAAATCTTGATGGCACTCTGATTGTCATACCAAAGGTTGGTCAGATGCTGGTGTTGGAATCCAAACTCTGAAAGGATCTGCCGAAGCCACAGGGACTCCTGACTTGCATTTACCGCTGGTCGGTATTCTGCTTCTGCTGAAGAAAGTAAAATAGCCTGTTGTTTCTTACAGACCCAAGTGACAGGTCCTAAACCAAGGCTGAAAACATAACCTGAAGTAGATATCCGATCATCAGGGTTGCCGACCCAATATGAATCAGTGAAACCAACCAATAAAGGAATCCCTCCTGAACTGCAATGTATCCCGAACTGAACTGTACCACAAACATAGTGAAGTATCCTTTTAGCTTCTTTCCAATGGCTTTCATGGGGTGTTTTCATATATCGGGCAGTAAGACCAACAACAAAGGAAAGATCAGGATGGGTATGAGTCAAGTATAAGAGGCTACCAACTAACTGATAGTACAGGGTGGCATCAACTTCAGGAGAAGTACTGGTGGCAGGAAGCTTGACTCCAGAATGGAAGGGAGAAGGGGTTGGTTTACAATTTTCCATGTGAAAGAGATGAAGAAGGTCACAAGAATACTTAGACTAGGAAAGAAAAATTCCTTCATTGGTTTGCAAAACTTGGAGGCCAAGGAAATAGTGCAAAAAACCTAAGTCTATCATTTCAAATTTCTTCTTAAGGCTGGTTTTCACATGGTTTAAAAGTTTTGAGTCACTACCAGTAATGATAAGGTCATCAACATAAAGGAAAAGGATTATGAGATGGATTCCTACTTTTTTGGTATAGACATTAGGATCAGAATGGCATCTAGAGAATCCAGTGGCAATAAGAAAGCTATTCATTTTGGCATACCAAGCTCAGGGAGATTTCTTGAGACCTTAAAGAGATTTCTTGAGGTGAAAAAATGTTGGACACACCTACCACACTTAGAGGGGGGGTGAATGAGTGTGGGGCTCTTTTTCCCAAAACTTCCCTCTTGCACAAAAACTCATCAATTAGCATTCAACATTTATTCATTACCCATTGT
>WSFP011348678.1:0-35676 GCA_009831015.1 Picea engelmannii
ATATATATATATATATATATATATATATATATATATATATATATATATGTGTGTGTATGTATGTATGTATGTATGTATGTATGTATGTATGTATGTATGTATGTATGTATGTATGTATGTATGTATGTATGTATGGTCTTATTTCTAAGTATGCAATTAGTAAGCTTTAATGCTAAACCAAGATTTTAGGAGATCTCCCATTAATACGCATTAAACCAAGATTTTTGGAGCATTATATTATCCCTTTTGAGTGTTAATTTCTAACATCATGGAATGTCATTCACGCATCGTCAGGTTAGCCCGTTCAAGAAATCTTCAATCCTTAATACCGAAAATGAGTCCGACCGACCGTTTCCCTATCCGTACTTAGTCACTTTCCCGGAATTCCGCAAATATACAAATCGTCCTTTGAACTGCCCCATCATGCCCTCTTCTATTTTATGTGTTTTGCAGTCAAGAATTCTGAGACATACGATTTGACCGTCGAACACTCACCTCTCATGAGTATCCCCTATAACCCTATTTTTAAGCCCATCCGACCACTTTTCATACTTGTCCATTCCTTCTTTCTCTTCCCCATCTCCGCCACCTTCGCACTTGTTTATAATAAAAAATTGTTTATAAAAACACACACACACATATATATAGAGAGAGAGATATATAAGGTCTTGTTTCTAAATATGCAATTAGTAAGCTTTAATTCTAACACCTCATCATGCAGGAACCGTATAGATTTTCATTGATGAGTGAAATGCTCAAGGAGATCTCCCATTAATATGAATTAAACCGAGATTTGCGGAGGGTTATATTATCCCTTCTGAGTGTTAATTTCAAACATCATGGAATGTCGTTCACACGTCGTCGGGTTGGCGCATTCACGAAACCTCCAATCTTTAATTGGTCTTCATCGTACCTGCCACCTTTGCACTTCTAAGTATGCAATAAGTAAGATTTACTGCTAACAACTCATCATGCATCACCCATAGAGAATGTCATTAATGAGCGAAAGGCTCGAAGAGATTTCTCATTCACACTCATTGAACCAACATTTGCAGAGGGTTATATTATATCCTCCAACTATTCATTTCAAGCATCGTCTAGAGAAAACAGACATCCTCGTAAACTTATGGCACCAGCTCGACAACAATTCTGTGGAGATACATTGAACATCTTCGAGTGCGAGGACCATAACTTCCAGTGGTCTAGGGCATATTCTTACTACTCATCCCCTTCCACCCAGAAAAAAATAATTTGGACCTCTGGGATTGCTCGTGCAGGCTGAGTCCCTGAATTTTTTGACTATAAGGAGTTGATCTCTTGGTACGTCGATAAATATATTTTAGGCCAAATAATTATTCCACTGCAGGACCACTCTTCTGTTTCTTTGTCACATCAGGCCTTCCGCCAGGTGTTAATATTGTCGGAGCCAACATTGACGTTCAGAGGAGAAGACTCCAAGTAGTTCCTAAGAAAGCATAATAACGGATTGGACCTCTTTCCTGAGTTTCTGGAAGACCCGATGGTAGTTCCTGAAGATATCACAAACTTGCAGGTTAGTTCATTTAGAAATCCATTCCAGGAAATTACCTGGTTGTTTACTAGAATAATGGGACATGAATCCACAACAACTATTTCCCACATGGTTCTTTATATTTTGTATTTCATTGTCAAGGAACAAGCCATTTTTTATTGAGGGAAGCTAATTTCCCATGAAATTTGTTCCCAATTGTCAAGCTTCAAAAAGGAGAAGAAATTTTATATGTCATCCTACTTGGTTTTCACGATAGCACATTGTTGTCAGTTTCCAAAACTGTCTCTATCCAAGAAGGTAAACTAGGAATTAGACCAATAACCTTCTGGTACCAGGCCTTGTGGAAGCACAAGGCCTCCCACTATTTTTATGAGGTTTTTAATGACTTTGTCTATGTTTTCAAACTTTTATCATTAGGAGAAGATGCCCCTCGTGTATCTGACCAGGAAACCAAATTTTTGGACAAGAAGGGGGCACTTGAACAAATGGATAATTACAGTGTGATAAGGATTTTTGGCTCCAAGGAAAAACCTGCTCTCCTTCCATCTCACATTACGGACAGAATGTTTGTTATATAAATATAAAGGAAATACAACTATTGATTGCATCTATTCCATGATAAGAGAACGTCAGGGACTTCGTGTTGAGGAACGTCAACAAATTTGACGAATTTGCAGCCCATTTCAACAACTTGAACCTAATATATGTTGAAAGAATAAGAGGGTTCGACTCTAATCGAATTTTTTTAGAACATTTACTTACAGTTGGCCTCGACAATTCTTTTTCCCAGAGACACTTGAGCGAAAATAGAGACACTGATGACAACACTCATGCTTTTGATGACAACGACCTAGACACATTGCAAAGCACCACTGAATTGTATAAGAAACAGGGAAAAGGCCCCGATGAGAAGAGTGTTCAATCTCTAGATAACACTCCCAAAAGTAAGACATCCCAGAGCATCACTCCAATGACCCACCACAGTAAGAAAGAAACCCAAAATTCTTCAAACGAAGGAGGAGATAACAACCCTCCTCACCCTAAAATTGATAGTTCTCACAAGCTTCCTGTGCAAAAGAAGAGAAAAAAATGTAGGGCAGACGGAAGAGCCCAAAATTGAGAGTGAGAACATGGAACTTGAGACTGATCTGGATAGCATATTCTACAACCTTGATCAACCCAGAGATGCGATTCAGCATAGTCTCCCAATCGACATAGTTGATACCGAAATTTTTGACGAAGATGAATCCTTTGTATTCCAGAGCGTTGTTTTTTACAGCGAGTCTAAAAAATTAATTATTGAAAAGAGAGATGTAAAAAATAAGAAAGGGAAATCTCGTTAAGAGGTTAACCTTATGAACATGCGGTCGTCCCAAATCTCTTGACTTCACAAAGCAACCAGAGATGCTCGTGATGATTCCATTGGAAGCATTGAGGTCGAGAATGTCAGACTAAAGGACCGAGTCAAGGAATTGGAGGAAGCTTTGATTCATATGCCATTGCTTGCCAGTCCTTTAGCAATATCCATGCCTGCCACCCTTGCAGCCAAGTTAAAAGGATCCTCCAGCCTCCTCGCATCGTGTAGAGGATATGTTGAGAATAATATCAAGAAAATAATGAAACTAATTACTAAGGCCTAGGAAACATCACAAAGTATGGCTTCCCTTGGAACGAGGGAACATACTTTGTTCGAACATTTGCAGGCGGATTTAAAAAATGAAGAACATTTATATTTAGAAACGGCCCTCCCTTTTGGCACCCATGTCAACAACATGAAAGAAACGAGAAGAAGACAAGAAGATCTCCCCTCCAAAAACCGGATCACTAAATTAAATGCATGCTGGAAAGAGAAAGTGAAGAACCTGCATCTCATTGTCCAATCATGTGAACAAGCCATATCAAAGAAAGAAAAAGTATTCACAAAGTTGACCGAAATAGACTTAGCCAGAAGGACCAACGAGGTCCAAGACCCCAAGTTAATCATCAGCTCCTTTCCCTTAACTAAGCAAGCCTTCGATAAACAAGTTGATATTTTTAAGGCGTTGTGCTTAGAAAAGTTTTACAACATCCTTGAATATGGTGAAGATGATGTGGACAACTGGCTAGTCGACTATTCAGTACAAAATGAAGAAATTAATCAGGCTCTGCGTAATATTTCTATCAATCTAAGAGAATTAGAAAGGGAACTTTTCAACATAAAAATTCGGAATGAGATCAACGTCGCCCCCTTGAGAAGCTACAGTGAAGAATGGGTCGAAAGGGAATTGAAGCAGGTCGTCGACGAAAGGAAACAAGCAGTTGGCACGATTCTAGTAGTCGTCGACGACAACAATAAAAAGGCATCAACAAGAAAATAGCAAAAGGGGTGATATGTACCATCACTGTAAGTCTATACTGATCACATCCTTCACTATTTATCAATCCAGTTATTCCACCTTTTTAAATAGAAATATCTAGCCAAAGACTCATACCTTCCAATTTCTTCTTTTCAGGTATTACACTCTATCGTTGCCCACTTCTTCTTTCCACAATCCTATTTCGTGTACATATTTCTCTTATGGTCTGCGGGAGCCCCAATCCCAGTCTATATGACAAACACATTTAAATTTCCAGGAATATGTAACAGACAATATTATTTTTTGATATATTTCAAATAAAACTATTTTTTATCTCCTTTTATATTTATGTGCTCATAAATTTTTATCTTCAACTATGCTCAATGTCAAGAAATTGTGTTTATTTAGTTTGAATGTAACTTTATATGTGTCTTCTGTGTTTTATCTTTTTCTCATGCATATCTTTTTCTCCTGCTATGCATATAACTTTTTTGTCCTAGCACATATAGAGACATACAAGCCAGATGGTTTATGGAAATTGTACTTAACTCTAACCAGTTGAAAGTATACATTGAAGAGATAAAACATGCAAGGTAGGAACGGAAATTTCGAACATATCAAGTCACACTACTGGAAAGAACGTAAATTTCGAACATAGCAAGATGGATTATATAGTTTCAAAAAATAAATGGGACTCTAGAGGCCACGTGTCATTTATTGCATGGATACCACATGTGCTTCATGCTTCTTGCCACATCTTCACTGCAGTTTCCATCTGCCTCCGCTACTTTTTCCCCATCCCTGTGCATTTATTCCCAATTCAACCAGGCAGGGACTACGCTACCATGCAACACTTGTTATCATTCTAACATTCTTACTCGTACTTTATTGAAAATATTTACGACCTAGAACTTTAGTAAATATATTTGATATATACTCTACTCGTTATACTAAACTAATTTTTGTTTTTCATATATGTGTGTGTGTGTGTGTGTGTGTGTGTGTGTGTGTGTTTATAAAAGTGTGTTTTAAACGATAATTATAAAATTGCTTCCTTCAATGTGTTTGTAAGTTTGGGAAGCTAAGGATCTTGCTTTGTTGAAGGAGTTATTGTCCTTTGAAGTAAAACCATTATGATGGCTTTAAGTATCTTGGGTGTTTTTAAAAACCAAATTGCTATACTAGGGCTGACTGGATTTGGCTAGAGAGAAAATTTGAAAAAAGAATTTCAAATTAAAGTCACAGGTGGCTTACTTTAGGGGGAAGGGCCACACTTGTTAAAGTTGTTCTCGAAAGCATACCTGTGTATTGGATTTCTCTGGATAAGATACCAAAAAGTATTCTAAACAATATTAGAAGGAGGATGTTTAGTTTCTTGTGGACTAGTAAAAAACTAAAATAAGAGATGTATTTGATCAGATAGAAAAAGATTGCAAAACCAAAAAAGGAGGGTGGGTGGGGTATTAAAAATATTTTTGCCTTTGGAAAAGCCTTGGCAGCTAAAAGTTTGTGGAGGTGTCTGATGGTACCTAGTATATGGCATGAGGTGATACTTAAAAAACATCTTAAGAAGAAAATTGTAACTAAGTGGCTCAAGGAAGGAAGGAAAAATTGGACTAGTATTTCAAATATTTGGAGAGCACTCACCTCTTCAACAACTATTATAATTGATTGGTTGGTGTGGAAACCCGGGAATGGGAGGGATATCATAATTGGAGCTGATTCAATGGTTGGGTCTCACACTTACTGTAAATTGTCAAGGAATCTCATTTCTTCACTGAAGACATAAAATTCCTTGCACAAGCTGGGACAATTAATCTGGAGAACGCGAGTCATACAAGTTGGAAAAAGGATAAGACTTTAGGGCTGGTAGGAGAACAAAAAGAGGAATGGAATATTTTTGTTAAGGGTATAGTTGGCTCAAGGTTTGAATTAAATAATGAAAAAGATACCTTATCATGGTCATGGGATACTAAAGGTGGATAGGTGAATGAAAAACAAGCTTATGAAGTCCAATTGATGGAGAATGTGGAGGAAGAACCAAATTACTGGTATACTGAACTCTGGAATTGGCAGCTCCCCCTAAAAGTTAAACTTTTTATTTGGTTAATGCTTGAACATAGAATTCTTACTTGGGAGAATTTTGTCAAAAGAGGCATCTCTGGGCCTAGTAGATGTGCATTGTGTGGGAACAATGAGGAAACAAGGTATCATATTTTTGTGGAGTGTAGTTTTACCAAAGACATTTGGTTTACAATTGTAAAGGATTTAAAACTTTTGAGTACTTGGGAAGGAGGACAGATTGTTGAATGTTTATAAAATTGGATAATGAAGGAGTTAAATTGGAAAGAAAACCCCTATTTTATTTGTTGGGAGGTTTGGAAGCACGGGAATCTAGTTAATTTTTAAGATCATCCTCTAAATCTGGTCAGAGTTTGTAACAATATTTTACATAACTTGGGAGAAATAAAAAGTTCAAAATCTACTAAGTTTAGTAGGGTTGATAGGCCTCATTTACTTGATTGGGATCTGGAAGTAAGGTTTTTTTATGGTGCCTCACAAGACAAGGGTGCTAAATGTGGGGCCGGAGTTGTTTTGAAATTTCCATCTAAGGGCACTTTCAGACTTAAGATGAATTGTGGTAGAGGAACTAAACTAGGGGTGAACTCCTAGCCTTGTGGTGTATCTTATTTTTTGCTTGCTATAAAAAGGTAACAAGGTTACAACTGGTAGGTGACTCAAAAATTGTTATTGATTGGTTTGCTAATGAAAACAATCTACAGGTGGTCTCTCTTCACCCTTGGATGTCAAAAATTCGAGTGTTGAGCGGGAGATTTCAACAACTCAAAGCTCAACATATATATAGAGTTTATAGCAAGGAAGCTGGCCAGCTCTCAAAAGAAGCTTTGTTACTAGACGAGGATGGAATATATGTTGCAGTGGGTACAAAAGAATGTTCGGAAAATTTTGAAAGATTAACTATTAGTTAAAAGTTCATTGTTGCAAGGGTGATGAAAATGGTTTTTTGTAATGTAACTAGATATATAAAAACAGAGGTTATATATTTCAGAGTATGTACCTAAAAGCTTTCATCATTTATGGAGCAAAATGTATTGTGTTCAGACCTTACATCTCTATAGTCTTGTAAAAAAGGCACTGAAAGTTTTGTTACAGAAGACAATTTTTGTAAAATAATATTTATATTTGCTAATATAAGTTTTTTTCTTACTAAAAATATTTTTTGATTAGACATCTCAACTACTATGTTTATGCCTATGATGACATAACCATATAAACCTATCACTTACACTTATCAAACCAAAACAAAGAGACCAACACCATTTTTTATGAGGTGAAGGTCACACTATTTACATGTAATTTAAAAATTATAACAATTTACCAATAATTAATAATATGATATAGTTTGTCAAACTTTTTAAGCATAATAATATGATATAGTTTGTCAAACTTTTTAAATAGCAAGTTTCATGATATGAGAAATATAATTAATATGTATTTTTTCATAATGATTTAATTTGTTTTTTAATCAATTCAAAATAAATAATTATTATTTTGTATTTTCTCATGAAATTATATTTAAATTTTAAAAAATAAATTAATATTTTATTATTTATATTATTATATAAATTAGATCTTAATTTCTAAATATTTGTCACAATACCTATTTTTCTAATTTTCTAAGTCATCAAAATTTTAGTGATCTTGAAACGTTTTTCTTAATGATTTTCAAGAATCAAAATAACATTTTAAAGAAATCCAAGTAATCTCTTATTTTTCTTAAGGCGCTATAAATCAATTATAATCTCAGCTTTAATCATAAATCATTATCATGGTCATCATCATCATCAATATGTTTTCAAAAATATTTTTTTTATTTGAATGATGGTGTAAAGACTTGTTATATAGAATTTTAATATTCAAAATTTTACTATTAAAATAATTATTTTCCATGTTAAATTTATTAATTTTTCTAAAAATTCAATCATACATAATAATAATAATAATACAAGCACAAAATTAAAAACTATATGTATAACTAAAAAATATCTCTTACACATTTTACAATAAATTATTAAGTAGGTTCAATAGGTTCAATTCTTAACTCCTTCCAAGACCTCAAATAGAGATGTATTTATTGAACCTTTAAAGCACTCTTTATCCTCGAAGCTATTGGTTCCTACGATGATTGATGGGAATAATATGGCTTCAAAGATGGGAGATGGAATTTTTATAGGTGGGCAGTTGGAATTGCACCATTTGAAAGAAGAAACAAGGGTGAAGGAGGTGAAGGGAAAGAATAAACAAGGGTGAAGGTGTTGATTGATGGGAATAATATGGCTTCAGAGATGGGAGATGGAAATTTTATATGTAGGCAGTTGGAATTACACCATTTGAAAGATGAAACAAGGGTGAAGGAGGTGAAGGGAAAGAAGTGGTAGAAGATGCTAAAGAGTTGGGAGAGTGGGGTTTCCTTGGTGGTAGGTGAAGATGTGAGTGTAAACCAAATATTTGATTTGGAAAGAAAGACTTTGGTAGGGAAATTCATGGGTCGAAGGGTGACTTTGGAACATCTTAGAAGTTATATTCAATAGGCATGGGCTCCCATTCTTGGTTACAGTTTGTCCTTTCACATACTCTCTTGTGGATGGATGGGGTTCTTATTCAACTATGAAGCATATCTTTATTCATCATGTTGGTTGTGGAGCCTGATTATCTTCTTGATTTAGAGGTCTTTGTTTTTAGTCGTGTTTATACCCCATGAATAATTTACACCCTGGAAGAATGTACACTCCTCCATGTGGGGGAGTGCAGGAGGGGTTACCCCCCTACGAGGTTTGGGGGAAAGAGGGCCCTTGACGGGGGTTTGGGGGCAAAGCCCCCGAAGGAAAAATTGTGTTGTAAATGTATATTGTAATTTCATAGTAAATCTGGACTGTTCATTATAAGGTCGCAGATATGATGGTAGAAATTATGTTAGGGTTTTTTTCCCTAGAAGGAAACCCTCTTTTATGAGAGAAATGTATTGCGGCTATGTATTATTGTGAATATTGTATTTTGAGTGAGGAGATTGTGAGAGAGAGAAGAGGAAGTTACATCGGGTGTGTTGTAGATTGTATCCCTTCATTTGTTGGATAATAATAAAGGAAGGAACTAGAAATTTCTCTGGTGGACATAGCCCACCCTGGGTGAACCACGTATATTTGTGTCTCTATTGTATTGTGTATCTTCTGTGTTTTATTTCCGCATTTGTTTTATTTTATTTCTCTAAGATCCTGTTTTTCTAACAACTGGTATCATAGTGAAAGGTAACTTGCAGGAAAAGATTGTTCTTGGTTCAAGTGGGAGAAATGGCGGAAGATGGAAACTTTAGGGTCGAGAAATTTAACGACCAAAACTACTAGTTATGGAAGATTATTTGTATCAGAAGGATCTATTCCTACCATTGGGTGGAATATCAAAGAAGTCGACGGCCATGAAGGGCGAAGAATGGGGGGTTCTTGACAGAAAGGCATTAGGAACGATATGGCTGAGCCTGGAAGCGCCGGTGGCTTTCAATATTTTGAAAGAAAAGACAACGAAGTATTTGATGGATGCATTGGCTAAACTATATGAAAAACCCTCGACATCCAATAAGGTATTTATAATGAAGAGATTATTTAATATGAATATGTCAGAAGGTGGGTCTGTTGCAGATCATTTAAATGAATTTAATACGGTTACTAATCAACTAAGTTTTGTAAAAGTGAACTTTGATGATGAGGTCAGGGATCTTCTAATCTTGTTCTCATTTCCAGAAAGTTGGAACGACTCGGTCATGGCTGTAAGTAACTATGTCTCTAGTTCAAACACTTTAAAATTTGATGATGTTGTTGGTGTTATCCTTAGCGAGAAAATGTGACAGAAAAGCATAGGTGAGACATCAGGTAATGTGTTAAACATAGAGAACAGGGAAGACAAAAGGATAGAGGAAAGGGCTTAGAAAATTGTGGGAATTATAGGAAGGGAAGATCCAAATCCAGACTGGGAAAGATAGAGTGTTGGAATTGTGGGAAGAAAGGACATTTGAAGAAAGACTGCAGAGCTCCAAAGAAACAACGAGATTGACAACAGGAGAAAAATCAGGAAGCAAATGTAACAGGTGATGTGTTACAAGATGCTTTGATTCTTTATATAGATAATATTTTTGAGTATTGGGTAGTAGATTCAGGGGCTTCATTTCATGCCACACCCCATAGGAAACATTTTCTAGATTATGTTCAAGGTGATTTTGGACAGGTTCATTTGGGTGATGATGCACCATGCAAAATTGTTGGAATGGGAAAGGTAAAAATAAAGCAAAGGAATGGAAACCAATGGTTGTTGAAAGAGGTAAGACATGTTCTAGATATAAGGAAAAATCTAATTTCAACAGGGTAGTTGGAAAGTGAAGTTTGTATATCCATATTTACAGATAAGGTGTGGAAGGTCACCAAAGTATCACTGGTGATAGAAAAAGGAGAGAAGGTAGGTACATTGTATTTATGTACTGGTAATACTGACTCTTCTATCTCTTTAGCTTCTACAGGAGTGGATACAACACTATGGCATCATAGGCTTGGACACATGAGTGAGAAGGGGATGCAAATACTTCACAAAAGAAATTCGTTTCCAGATCTTAAACAAATTGATTTGGATTTATGTGAGCATTGTGTTTATGGAAAACAAAAGAGAGTCTGATTTCTCAGAGTCAGAAAAGAAAAGAAGAGTGAAAGGTTAGAGCTTGTGCATACATATGTATGGGGACCAGCTTAGGTATCATCTCTTGGTGGCTCTCTTTATTATGCTACTTTTATTGATGATGCAACCAGAAAAACTTGGGTTTATTACATTCGACAAAAATCTGATGTTTTTTATAATTTTAAGAAATGGAAATCTTTGGTTGAGAATGAGACAGGAAAAAGGTCGAAGTGTCTCATATCAGACAATGGAGGTGAATCTTGCAGCAAGGAGTTTGATGATTATTGTTCATACCATGGTATTCGTAGAGAGAAGAAAGTTCCAGGAACACCACAAGAAAATGGTGTGTCATAAAGGATGAACAAGACAATCATGGAGCGTGCAAGGTGTATGAGATTGCATGTTGGTTTGCCCTTACAATTTTGGGCAGATGTTGTAGATATTGTTGTTTACTTAATAAACAGAAGACCTTCAAGCTCTTTGGATGGTATAATTCCAGAGGAGGCATGGACAGGTAAAAAGGTAAACTATTCTTTTTTGAAGACTTTCGATTGTTCATCATTTGTCCATATTGATAAAGAAAATAGAACAAATCTTGAGGCAAAATCCAAAAAGCGTACCTTTATTGGATACGGTGTTAATGATTTTGGTTATCGCTTATGGGATTATGAAAATAACAAAATCATTAGGGGTAAAGATGTTGTATTCAATGAGAAGGTCATGTACAAAGATCAGTTGTAGGGAAAGAAATGGGAAAAAGAAAAACCAGAATACACAGTGCTTGATGAGATCACCGAAAAAGAAATTCCAAAGGAACGAGAAAATCAAAATGTACAACAACTGGAGAAACATGTACCTCAAACTCCTGCAAGTGTTGTTAGAAGATCTACAAGGTTAATTAGACCCCCTGAACGATACTCTCCTTCATTGTATTATTTATTGTTGACTGATTCTGGTGAACCAAAATGTTATGAAGAGACAATGCAGGTAGACACCAAAAAGAAGTGGGAGCAAGGCATGAAAGAGGAAATCGATTCCTTGGTAAATAACCAAACTTGGGACTTGGTTCAGTTTCCTACAAGAAAAAGAGCACTGCAGAATAAATGGGTTTACAAGTTGAAGAAAGAAGATGGAGGCAAAAAGCGGTATAAGGCTAGACTTGTTGTAAAGGGGTTTGCACAAAAGAAAGGTATATATTTTGATGAAATATTTTTTCTTGTTGTTAAAATGACTTCAATTAGGACTGTTTTAAGTCTTGTGGCAGTAGAATATTTGCATCTTGAACAGTTAGATGTAAAAAAATCTTTTCTCCATGGGGATTTGGAGGAAGAGATTTATATGCAGTAGCCACAAAGGTATGAGGTCAAAGGGAAGGAGAATTTGGTATGTAGGATGAAGAAGAGCTTGTATGGCCTAAAGAATGCTCCAAGGCAGTGGCATTTGAATTTTGTTAGGTTTATGACAGAACAAGGTTATAGTAGATGTCATTCTGATCACTGTGTTTATTTTAAAAGGCTAGAAAATGGAAGCTATATTATCTTGCTATTGTATGTAGATGACATGTTGGTTGTAGGGTCTAATTTGTAGGATATAAATGTGCTCAAGAAGAAATTAGCTAATTCATTTGTGATGAAGGATTTGGTTGCTGCAAAGAAAATCCTTGGTATGAGAATAACAAGAGACAAGAAAAATTGCAAATTGACATTGTCTCAGGGTGAGTACATAGAGAAGGTGTTGGAGAGGTTTAGAATGCAGAATGAAAAACTAGTTAGTACACCTTTGGCCAACCAGTTAAAATTAACTAAGGAAGTGTTTCCCAAGGCACAAGAGCAGATAGAATACATGTTCAGGGTCCCTTATTCATTAGCAGTTGGTAACTTGATGTATGCCATGGTTTGCACAAGACCAGATATTCCACATGCAATGGGAGTTGTGATCAGGTATATGAACAATCCAAGTAAAGAACATTGGGAGGTAGTAAAATGGATTCTCAGGTATTTGAGAGGTATTGTTACTCATGCATTATGTTTTGGAGGTTCAGACATTGTTCTACGGGGATATGTTGATTCAGATATGGTAGGTGATAAAGATAGCAGGAGGATCACCACAGGGTATGTTTTTACTATAGGTGGAACAACAGTAAGTTGGATTTTGAAACTGCAAAAGGTTGTTGCACTTTGAACAATAGAGCCAGAGTATGTTTTTGCTATAGAGGCCAGTAAAGAGATGATTTAGTTACAGAGGTTTATGGAGGAATTAGGAAAGAAGAAGGAGAATAGCAAGTTGTACTATGACAGTGAGAGTTCCATTCATCTTGCAAATAACTCGGCCTTCCATTCGAATACTAAGAATATACATCTCAGGTACCATTTCATACGATCCATCTTGGAAGATGGACATTTGAAGTTGGAAAATATACACACTAGCCAAAATCCTATAGACATGTTAACTAAGGGAGTAACCAGGGAGAAAATGAGTTCCTTCTTATTTTCAATTGGTCCTCAAGCATGAAGGTGAAGATGAGAAATTTTCTAGGTCCAAGAAGAATCATAGTCTAGCAGATACAACAACAGTGGAGTTGTTGAGATCATTCTCCAAGTGGGAGATTGTTGGTTGTGGAGCCTGATTATCTTCCTGATTCAGAGGTATTTGTTTTCATCTATGTTTATACCCCATGGATACTTTACACCCAGAAAGAATGTACACTCCTCCGCATTGGGGAGTGCAAGGGGGGTTACCCCCCCCTGCGAGGTCTAGGAGCAAGTGGACCCCTGGCGGGGGTTAGGGGGCAAAGCCCCCGAAGGAAAAATTGCCTTGTAAATGTATATTGTAATTTCATAGTAAATCTAGACCGTTCATTATAAGGTCACAGATCTGATGGTAGAAGTTATGTTAGGGATTTTTTCCCTAGAAGGAAACCCTCTTTTATGAGGGAAATGTATTGCGGCCATGTATTATTGTGAATATTTTATTCTGAGTGAGGAGATTGTGAGAGAGAGAATAGGAAGTTACAACAGGTGTGTTGTAGGTTGTATCCCTTCATTTGTTGGATAATAATAAAGGAAGGACCAGGAAATTTTTCTGGTGGACGTAGCCCACACTGGATGAACCACGTATATCTTTGTCTCTATTGTATTTTGTATCTTCTGTGTTTTATTTCCGCATTTGTTTTATTTTATTTCTCTGCGATCCTATTTTCTAACACATCCTTAAAGGAGCATGGTTCATGGATAGTTATTTCCTATCCATGAAGACATGACATCCTTTATTTGATATGAAAGATGAGTTTATAGAAAAAAAAATCCAATCTGAGTGAAGTTTCCCGCCTTTCATTTTGGACAGTACAAGCTCTTACAATAATTGTGAATTTGCTTGGTAAGACACTTTTAATTGATGATAGATTTTTTTTTACTAATAAAAGCAATTTTGTGGCAAGATTACTAGTCAAGATAGATGTTAGTCTTGGTCTTTATGAGTCGATGGATTTTGTAATGGGTGTACAGAAATATTCTCAGGCTATAGATTATCATAACATCCCATTTAGATGCATAAGGTTCCATACCTATGGCCATGTGTAAAAGGATTGTGACAAGGTTTTCTGCAAAAAAAATTGGTGGAAGAAAGAGATCTTTGTTGAAGACTATGGTAGGGAGGGTAAACTAGTGGATCTTATTCAAAGGGAAGATATTGAGGAACGAGGTTTAGAATTTTATGCCTTAAATAATATATTGAACGTCAATTATCAGGAGATGGGGGACAAGGTGGACATTAACCTACGAGTAGCGGACCTTTCTATACCTTTGATTATGGGCTCATGATAAGTGTTGGAGTAAGAAGATGCATTGGTTTGGCAGCTTGGCTTGTATTGGTATGCACTATCCTCGACAAATAATAATGATTGTAGGTGATATCCTATAATGGAGGATCACAAGGTTTCGGGTAATTCTAATGCAGTGCCTCTTAATCCATCTATGGAGTCCTCTACTTTTCAAAAGATGGAAGAAGTAGAAAATTTTCAAATGGAATCAAACTAGAAGGTTATATGTGGTGGTAGGATTGTCTCTCTATTAGGTGATTTGAATTTTGTTGGAGTGATGGTGAATAGGGAACCCCTTGATGTTCAGTCATGTGAGTCTGTTTGCTCTATTGATAAGGGAAATCCTATTGGTGGAGGGAATAGTCGGATCATCTCAAACACCTCTATGAGGGTGGAAGGAAATTACCTCCTATGCCCAAAGAGGGTGTTGTCCCCACTATTTTTACTAACTTCTGGGGGTTTGATCTTGGATTTCCCAAAAGACAAAGGACCTCTGACTATAGGGAGAAAGACAATTTTGAAACTACCTTACGAGAAAGAAATTAAAGAAGTGAATCAAGGTAAACAAAGGTTGATTGTAGGGGCCCTTAGACTAGGATGAAACCCCTCCTCAATATCCCAATGAAAGTACTTTTAGTCAATATGAGAAGGTTGGGAGGGTAGGCCAAGAGACTAACCCTCAAGAAATTGATGGAGTTATAAAATATTGACATAGTTCTAATATAAGAGATAATGGGAAAGGGAGACGAGTTAATTTTTGAACACAAAAATTCTTTGGGGGTGGGACTTTGTTTCTTTAGATTCAAAAGGGTTTTCGGGGGATTTTCTTATAGATTGGAATCAAAATGTATCCCTTATTAATTCTTTCTCTCTTCATTCAGGGATTTTCACAAAGGTATTAAGTAAAATCTTGGGAATAACTCTGAGTTTACTAAATGTGTATGGGCCTTATGAGAGTAAGCAAACTTACTAGGAAAAATTGTTTGCTTATGAGTGTCTTAAAGTTGATAACCTTATTATTGGGGGAGGCTTAAATTTTACTTTGAATATAAGGGATATATGGGGGTCCAATGAAAGAGTGGATAGATTAGTTGGATTCTTCCATAACTTGTTTAATCGGGCAAGTGTTATGGGAATTAAGCCTATTAAGATCAAGCCCACATGGAGCAACTATAGGTTGGGGAAAAAATGTGTTTACAAGTGGATTGATAGGTTTTTTATCCATTGGGACTTTTTGTGGAAGCTGGAAAGGTACCAGTCATGGGTGGGATCCAATAGATGCTCAAATAATTTTCCATTTTTTTTGAAATTGGATAAAATTGATCCAAAACTAGGAGCTCATTTCAAGTTTAATCCAGGGTGGGCTAGAAATGAGGAGTTTTAAGATCTAATGAAGGAAAATTGGTTGAGGTATGATCCTTCATAAGAGGGAACTTCTTGTGAACAATTTGTAAAGGATTTGAAAATAGCTAAGGAAAATATGGTCAATTGGGTAGGAAAAAGACACAAATAAAGGGATGGTCAGCTAAAAGAAGTGGAGAAGAATCTGGAGTCACTTTTTTATGCTAATCTGGGACTTTATCTTAGTGATGAGGATAAGGTCATTTTAAAGGATATAGATTCAAAAAAGTAAAATCTACTTTCGGACAGGGAAAGAGAATGGAGGCTCAAGAGTAAGGCCGCTTGGATTGAATTGGGAGATCAAAATATCAATTTTTTTCAAAAATTTGCTAATCATAGAAAGAGTTTTAATACAATTCAGGAACTAGCCAATAGGGAAGGGAGGAAGGTGATAAAATTTCAATATCTAGCTAAATTAGGAGTGCATCATTTTGAGGAGGTGTTTAAAGAACCAGATAGAGAAAACATAGAAGAAATTCTCAAGGTGGTGTCATATTTCCCTAGATTGGTTGGAGAAGAGGAGAACGAGAGGATGTATACGGAATTCTCAAGGGAGGAACTTCTTTATTTTATTAAATGTTTTAGGAAATATAGAAGTCAAGGCATAGTTTGTTGGACTATGAAGTTCCATATTGATTTCTTGATCTATTGGGTGAGGCTCTCCTCAGAGTTGTTGAAGAAGTGAGAACATCTGGGAGAGTACATGTATCCTTTAATTCCACTTTTATTGCTCTTATCCCAAAAGTGGATTATCTTGATACATTTTAGGGATTTATATCTATCTCCCTATGCAACTACATTTACAAAATTATTTCCAAGGTCGTTGCGGTTAGGTTGAAGATTGTCCTCTCAAAAGTAATTTCACTTGAGAAGTTTGGGTTTCTGAAAGGACGGTATATACATGAGGCTATAGGATCAACACAAGAGGGATTGCACACTATCAAGCCCTCATTGCTAGACCAACAACTCCTCATGGAGTGCTCTGGGAAAATCTACCAGCTATTAGACTAGTTAATGGCACTCTCCTTAACTACTCCACACAACACCAGGAATACCTACTCCTTCTCTCCTCCATAGTCCCTCAAAGTACCCTTCCCTATAGTGCTCTTTAGAGTGTGCAGAAAGAGCCCATTTCATTGTTTTACTTCTAGAAATTTCCAATAGAAGTATCAAAAGTTGGTTTCAGATTATCCTATGAGTAGCAACATGACTAGGGCTTCAAGTTTCCTATTTTCCTAGCTTATATAGTGTTCTATACCCATCTAGGGTCCACATTCTCTTTCATAGGGTTCATGTTTTGGTTTCATTTTTGTTTGGTTTTCTTGGTTTCTAGTTCATGGTTCTTGCTTTTGTGTGTATTTCATATTTCATATTGTCTTCTCCTCCCTTGAATTACCACATTTTCTAGTATGAATCCACACCCTTGACAAGAATGGAAAATTAGAAGAATTAGCGCTAACATTGCTTCTTATAAAAGGCAACATTAGACTCTTACATTGGTACTTATCCCAAAATTTCATAACTTTGTGAAAGGACAAAATCACATATGCCAACAATAGTGATCAAGTTGTGTCTCTCCAAAGCATATGATAGAGTCTCATGGTTGTACCTACACTTACTCTGAATTCACATAGGGTTCTCACTTCCTTTGGTTAAGTGGATTATGGGATGTGTGACTATTGTTTCCTTTGCAGTATCAATTAATGGATCAACATAAAACTTATTTAATCCATCAAGGGGGATTAGATAGGGTTTCCCACTCTCATCCTACTTATTTATTTCGATAGCAAAGGGATTAAGTAGAGCCATTAATCAAGCTAGGACAATGAAGAGAATCAAAGGGGTGAGAATAGGAATATTCAAAGCACTCACACACTTATTGTTTGTAGATGGTGTTCTACTATTCTGTTTTGGATCAGAAAGGAGGAGGGTCGATGTCTCGAGAACATTTTACAGCTTTATAATAAGGCTACATGCATGGAAATAAATGAGAACAAGTGTGCAATTTATGCAGTTGGTATAGAACATATTTTGGATTTGGGTATTGGAGAATGTTTTCCTTTTCAATATTTAGACATGTCAAAAGGGGTAAAATATCTAGGCTTTACTCTTAAGCCCAATTTATATGGAAGGGTAGAGTGATAATGGGTATTGTCTAAAATTGAAAAATGAATCTCTTTTTGGTGCAACAAGTGGCTCTCTAGGGTTGGTAGATTGGTTCTAATCAAGTCAGTGCTAGAAGAAATTCCACTAGTATGCTAGCACACTCTAGCTCATATACCCAAAGGTATTCTTGAAAGAATCGGAAATTTTTTCTTTAATTTTCTATGGCAAGGGAACAATGATTACAAAGGGAATCATTGGTTAAGTGGGAGAGGATTGCAACCCCAAAAGCTATAGGGGGTAGGGGTTGAAGAACATAAATTTATTTGGTAAGGATCTAGAAAAAAAAATCATTATGGAATGTCATCACAAAGGAGAGCCTATGGAAAATGATTCTTATATAGAAACACATTTCTCTATTAACCCTCCTAGACTGGATTAGAAAGGAAAGGAAGAGTATAGAAAATGTATCCAACTAGTGGAAGGAACTGACACTAGCATTCCTAGTCATAAGTTCCTATCTAACGTGGAGAGTAGAAATTGATCATAAGTAAGAGTGGGGAAATATGTAATAATGGGGTGTGGTAGAGACATATTCATCCCTGATGAAATCATACAACACCTAAAAGTAATTGGTAGATGTACACTTAACTTGATTGACAGTCCAGATGACACATTCCCATGGTCTCAAGGTTGGACAAAGCTAATTAACCTTGGTTTAGAAGGAAATCTAGCCCAAAGGTGGGATCTCTTTTAGAATAACTCAAGAAGGCACATATAATATTGAACAAATGCTTGGATGAACTAATCTGGTCTCTGAATGGAATAGGAGGAAACTATACCCCTAGTCTTTGATACTTGTCTCTTTCTAGACCGGGATCATGAGATGAAAAATGGTGGTGGCCAAATCTCTATAAATTTAATGCCCCTCCCAAGAGTAATTTATTTATGTAGCTCATATTGAACAATCACATTTTAACATGGGAATCGCTCCATAAAAAAATATTGTAGGTCCAAGTGTTTGTTTATTTTGTAGGGAAAACAGTTCACATTTGTTCTTACATTGTAGTTTCTCTCATAAATTTTGCGTTGAGGTTGGGGATTTTTTGGGTATCCAGAGCCTTTGGAAATGTGAATCCATTGATAAATGTCTCAATGTATGGTTTACTAGGCAATATCTAAAGTGCTTAAGGGAAATCCCATTTCTAGCTCTTTGAGGAATATGGAGAGCTAAAAATGTTATTTTGTTTGAAGAGAAGATGATGCCCACTTTTCTGGTAGCTACCCAGGTTATGCTTTAGTTTCATATTACAAGGTCAATCCCAATGTTAAACCATAGATAATTCTTTCAACGGTACAAGTGGATAAGTCATTAGCTTGTGGTTTTTTCGATGGGGCTTGTCAAGGACTAGATTTTATCAATGGGGCTTGTAGGGCCCATTTTAGTGGCAGGTCCCAATTTGGAGATTTGGGGTCCAGAACCTTCTAAAGTCATTCTGAGGCATCAAATGACAATTTTGGGGGTCAAAAATTTTCAAGCATAGCTTGCATCCCCATGATGTTATTCTACACATTGATACCTTTCCAATAATGCAAAAAACACCTCAATTGGAGCTTGTATGCAAATGTTATGCCCCCCACAAGTTGACCTACCTTCTTGACGACCATGGTATGTTTGAATGTCACATCAACCCCCATTACTCAGACATGTGGGGCTAGACATGTGTAGACTTTCATGAAGATTCTAGAAGATTGATTTCATTATCACTAATTGAGGGTTGAGGAAGCAAAAACCCTAACCATATATGGCTATCAACATGGAAAATTTTAGGGATGAAATTTAGCCCCTTCAAATTTTGTTAGGGTGAATTTTAAATATTAAATAAAAACCCATATTAATCTCAATACGCCCCCCTCTTTATTTTTAAAACTATATTAATTATATATTTAGCCACAAAATGGCGATCTAATTTTAAATATTAATTACATTTTCGCCTTGGAAAAATGGTAGTCGATCCTCCCTTTCGCCCGATTTTTGGGAGTAGCCATTGATCTTCCAGGGTTTAACCCACAGTTTTAGATTTTTCACAGGGCCAAGGACCATGATTCGCCTCGATTTGGTAAAGGTCATTGGCCTTATGGATTTTTCTCCCACTGATTTGGAGTTTTTACAGAGGATGCCCATGATTTGGAGTTTTTACATGAATTTGCTCGTGGGTTTTGGAAAAAATTTCCCCAATTTGATGGTGATTCACAATATTAATAGATCCAAGTGGTTCGCCTTGAAATATTTAACCACGCCTAGATTGAAATCTTCAAAGGACAAGTTCCAACTCGAAATTCTATTGTCAAAACTTACAAAATACAGGAGGATAAAGCGTCGAGTTCTTTCCATCTTCTCGGTCACTCTATTTCAACATTTATGGTTTCCATCCTGCAACACCTTGATATCAAGTAAGTGGCTTATGAGCCATCTCTGCAACTCAAGGATAATATTAATATATTATCATTTATGGGCTCATGGTTCTCTGCTCCGCTAGTAGCAAAGTTGTTTTTGGCATTCATTATGTACATATGCTAGTAATGATTATCTTGATCAGTGATAGAGCCCACCCAACCTCTAGGATAATAGAGGCTTCAGGTCATGACGAGTGATTGTTTGGGTTAGTTATTAGAGTATATCAATATTTATTTGTTTAATTTTTTGAGCTTACCCAAAGTTTGGATAAATTATCTAGGCATTTTTAAATCATTCTCACAAGCTGGTGTTGAAACACGGTGTTTCAACGTCGTGTTTCCCAATGATCATTGCAATTTGCTTGTGTGTTTCGATGCAAAAGTGTCATCATGATCAGTGATAGAGCCCACCCAAACTTTAGGATAGCAGAGGCTTCAGGTCATCACGAGTGATTGTTTGGGTTAGTAATTGGAGTAGATCAGTAGTTATGTGTTTAATTTTTTGAGCTTACCTACAGTTTGGATAAATTACTTGGGCGTTTTTAAATCATTCTCACAAGTTGGTGTTGAAAATTAGCACGGAGTTTCAACACCGTGTTTCCAAATTCCCATTGCTTGTGTGTTTCCACGCACAAGTGTCATCTTAATTAGTGATAGAGGCCACCCAACCTCCATGATAGCAGAGGCTTCAAATCATGAAGAGTGATTGTTTGGGTTAGTGATTGGATTAGATCAATAGTTCTATAGACTGTGTTTAAGACTTTAATTTTTTGAGCTTACCCATAGTTGGATAAATTACCTGGGCATTTTTAAATCATTCTCACAAGATGGTGTTTCAACACGCTATTTCAGCATCATGTTTCCCAATGCTCATTGTTTGTGTGTTTCTATGCATAAGTGTCATCATGATCAATGATAGAGCCCACCCAAGATCTAGCCTCTAGGATAGCAGAGGCTTCAGGTCATGATGATTGATTGTTTGGGTTAGTGATTGGAGTAGATCAATAGTTCTATAGACTGTGTTTAAGTTTTTGAGCGTACCCACAGTTTGGATAAATTACCTGGGCATTTTTAAATCATTCTCACAAGTTGGTGTTGAAACACGGTGTTTCAACACCGTGTTTCCCAACTCCCAATGCTTGTGTGTTTCCACGCACAAGTGACATACCACCCATCAATCATACTATATTTCCAAGAAAGAATATAATCCAAAGAAAAATTAATGCTATTATGCCCACAAAGCTACAATTTCACATTCCTAAATATGTTTTAATAGAGAAAACTCCATTCAAATGCATTCATGTACTTGTGTGGATATTGCAGTATCAATACAATGTCACGCATTGAGATAAACATAGTTATATATAGTTTTAGATAGATGTGGCATGCCTAGACTGAGTCTGTGTTGAACAGTGAGCAAGAATGAAAAATCCAATGCATACATTTCTACAAACATTTCATATGCATCCTCGTACATTATACTAAGTTGTTGGTATTATAATTTCATACAAACATTTCCTCAACCCGTTTCTATAGCCCATATCATATTGTACTACTTACTATGTTAATAACAGAAAAATAATAAAAGATAGTTGTCCATATGGCCATTTTTCACCATGAAAATCAATTAACCAAAATTTTCCACAATCCACTCCAGCTTTTGCCTAACCCACCATATATTATTATTTCAACCCAATTATAACCAAACACATAAGAACCTAGGTCCCAAACCAACCTTACTAAATCTACTCTCAAATGCCAATTCAAGTTGTAAACTTCAAATAATCACATACTCGTGAAATCAAATGGAGATAGAAAGTGTTAATCCTACAGTGCAGAGAATCTTCGTGAATTTGTGTAGCTAGGATCTACATGCAAGGAATGTATCCCCAATTTTCTAGTTATAATATAGGTTTTAACTTTTCCACCGTAAATCTCATGCTTGAATGGCTGAAAGTGAGGCTTATTGAAAATTCAAAATTTAGCAAGCAGAAAAATGGGCTTTTGCCCTTCACTATATTCTCTTTCAACATGCATACACTTTGACTATATTCCTAGTTCCGATGAATGGAAGTATGCTCCCTCTCCTAATCTCTTTCCTTGTGCCAGTTATAATTTTTCCACAATAAATCCCATGCTTGAATGCTCGAAAATGAGGCTTATTGAAAATTCAAAATTTAGCAAGAAGAAAAATGGGCATATGTTTTTTCACCCCAGTTCATTGTTGTTCTAGATTTAGTAATTTCCAATTCAGTTAAGTTTTCTATCAATATAGATTTCAGTTCAGTTCAGCTACACAAATGCATGATCTATTCTTAAAGATGGGCTCCAATACCTAGGTAGTTAGTGTGCATGCATGAGGAGATGAGTGAGGGTGTAGAGTTTAAGGAGGATTGCTCAGTGTATATGCATACATGCCACAACCATTCTCCAATTGGGATGCATTATCTCATGCATTTTTATCCATTTGATTAGGAAGCGGGATTAGGGTTTGAGTATGCTTCTTGCATGTGTCTAGTTTATTGTTTTTAGATCTACAAGTTTGTTGTTCATATTATCAGTAATATGTGTTTGTAGGGGATTGTAATTTATAGCTATTATTTGTAGGTGAATGTACAAAATTAAAAATCAACATCATTGTTTGACATGGCATAGTAGGAAATCCTAATATATCATCACATTTGATATAGGATGATTTTTAACAGATTGTCAACCTAAAACCAACCTATCACAGGAAAAATAGTTTTTAAAATTGGATTTTTATTGATGTGGCATTATTTTGAGCCAATAATAATATGCAAGATGAAAATGACTTGTAGCAGAAAGAAAGTGGGAAGATTATGCCAATCCTATGACCAATAGATTAGTTATTAGAGGAAATACTTATTCCTTCGGAAATGACTCCAAATAAACCATGTATGATTGGTAGGGATGCAACCATGAATTTTCCACTCGATAGTGCACTTTGATCAATTTTGTTTGTTGGTTTTGGATAGAGCTTAGAGATCCTCCCATTTATGAGGGATGGGATATGTTGAATATTTTCTAGATTACATGGAGATTAGAGTTGTGGAAGAGTAGTAGGTTCTAGTGTTCAATGTTGTCTTAAGAGATACACTTTCCTACTGGCGGGATATGCATAAATAGAATCTTCCAACCTGGGTTGAAGTGAAACATGCTATGGTGCATAAGTTTTGTTTCCTAACCTCAATTTTGAATTCCAAGACTTTATTTTAATTAATGTGGAAATTGTGGAATTTGTAGATCTATATCAAGTAAAGACAGATGCTACCATTCACATTGAAAAGTACATAGTGAAGTGGGGGTGGGAAGGTCTTCAGTAAAAAAATTGGGTTTATAAGTTCTCTCACACCCTAGGGCCTATTCCTACGATCTGTTATCATGACAAAGAATCCCATAGACATACTAAAGATTGTCATATGGTTTATGAGCACTTTTTTTTACCTTTACCTCTATTAGAAAACCCCCTAAGATTACAATTTCACTAATGGTTATCAATCAATTCATAATCATAGATCAATTGTGGAATGAATTTCATACTAAGTTGTGTTTGCAACACCACAAGTTATTTAATTTGAATGATTTGGAAAGAAAATAAAGGTGTGACAAGATGAAGGAGAATATGATGACCTTAAGGAGTTGTGACACCTCTCTTTTTAGGAATTTAAGGTTCGAGTCGCATCCAAAAGAATTATGGTGAAAGCATATCTAAGAATCCTTACCAACAACCGATGAAGTTGTGAAAGATTCACATAGATGATGAATAATGCTTGAACATTTCCTAGTGGGTGATTATTGTTAAGTTTTTGTTGTTGTTATTAGGTTATTTCCAATTTTCATGAGCATTCAATGCATTTCCAAAACAACAGTATAAAAAAGATCGCTTAAAGAAACAAAATCACAAGGTACGCAACATTTTATCCTAGGAAACCCTCATCGGGGAGAAACCCCAGTAAAACTTCCTCAATAATAGATTTCCAATACAATTCCAAGACTAATACCAAAACACGAAAGATAGACCAAGACCAAGCATGCGCCTCTCTTCTCCTTCGTCGGACTTCTTCTTAAAACTGCAACTGCCTTCAAGATATGTGCACTAAATGAGTGAGTGAGTGATTGTAAATGAGACACCATCCTCACATATAAATACAAGTTGAGGTGGCGCTAGGGTTGTGTCTCTTCACTTGGTGGGGACGACTTCTCCTACAAATGGTTAAAACCACTTTATAATTACTAGGGGTCGACTTTACAAATACCACCATACAAATATAGTTTGATCAATCCACAAAAGGGGATTTCAGATTATACAAGACCTGACTTGATCAATCCACAAAATGGGATTTGAGATTATACAAAACTTGACTTGATCAATCCACAAAAGGGGGTTTGATGTATACAATAATAACTCAAATATAATTAGAATATTCTTCGAAGTTACAATATTAAACACTCCCCCTTAATGGGAAGGGTAATCTACTGACATGACTCAATACAAAATCACCAAGAGAAGGAGAGGGAAGCATCATCATCATCTCGAACATTGACTGGCAAATCTATAAATCATCAGAATTTTTTCTCATCATCAATATTATCATCGTTTACAGCATGGATCTGTAGTAGCATCATCATCATCAAGTTGGAACATCAACATCAACATCAATACCTTCCTCTTGAGAAAATCCACAAGCCACAAATATTGCCTTATGTTTTTCAATACTTTCGTCTGTTGGATGTTTTATTTTGTATATCCACTTGGAAGATACCACATCTTTGTTCTTTGGTTTGGGAACTACTTCCAATACATCATTATTCATAATGGATTGGTATTCTTCTGTCATGGTGTCCATCCATTCTTTCTTTTGAATGGATTCTTCAAAGCAAGTAGGTACCTTCTCTACGAGATCACACATCAAGGCCATATAGTTAGAGAATGGCTTAGGCTTCTTTCTTTGTCTCATGGTTCCTTCTGGGGAACCATACTTCTATGCATCTTGAATAAGTTCTTTCGCCCAAGCTGGCTTTCCCTTGTGATGGATATTCATACAGGGAGGTTCTTGAGATTCTATCATATCATAATCTTCTATAATCTCATCATCAAGGGTAACTGCAACTTCCTTTATGGGTTCTGCAACTCTGGGAGCTACAGGTTCTTATTCATATACTTCTTCAAGATATCATTTTCTTGATCTCTTGAGTGTTTAATATTCATCAAAGGTTACATCTATGTTGATCTCAATATGATGGTATCCTGGTATGTAGATTTGGAAGGCCTTAGAGACCTCACAGTATCCAACAAATATTCCCTTCTTTCCTGAAGGATCCAACTTAGTTATCTTTTCTTTCGGAATGTGTACAAATACTGGACAACCAAATATTTTGAGATGGCTTACTTCTAAATTCTTTTCGGTGAACATTTCTTCGGGGGTTTTGAATCCAAGTGCACTATGAGAAAATTAGTTTTGGACATATATTGTTGTCTTTGTTGCTTCAGCCTATAAGTGCATTGGAAGATCTTGATCATGAATCATAGTTTTTACTGCTTCCATAATCATCTTATTATTTCTTTCTGCTACACCATTTGGTTGAGTATTATAGCGAGTGGTGAGCTCCTTCTTAATTCCGACATCTCTGCAAAATCTTTCAAATTATTTTTAAGTGTACTCTCCTCCATTGTCTGACCTGAGTATCTTGATTTTTCTTTGGGAGAGTTTTTCTACCAAGGCTTTGAATTCCTTGAAATTTTCAAGTACTTCATCTTTTGACTTCAAGAAATAAACCCAAGTCTTACGAGAGTAATCATCAATAAATGATACATAGTATGCATACCCACTTAGAGAGGTTGATGGCATTGGACCGCATACATCTGAGTGGACAAGTTCCAAAATCCCTTCTACTTTATTGTCGCACTTTGGAAAAGGATTTTTTGTGTTCTTTCCTTGTGCACATCCCTTGCATACACCTTCATGATCAACCTTTAGTTATGGTAAACCTGTAACTACCTTAATCACATATGGTAAGGATTTTTATTTAATGTGATCTAGCCTTTTATGTCAAAGTTCACAAGGACTTTTAGTAGAGTGAGTCAAGGCTACATCTGAGTGACCTTTCAACTTGTACAAACCACCTTCTTCTATTACAATAACAACTACATACTCTATAGTTTTTCCTTTATACCACATAAGAACTTCACCATCTACGAATGCAACCATGAAACCTTTCTTATCTAGAGTTGAAATAGAAAGTAAGTTCTTTTTAAAACCTGGTACATAGAGTACATCCTTCATTCTCATCGGAGTTCCTGAATCAAGTTTGTAGGTGGCTTCTCACATTCCTTTGATAGGGTATTGATAATCATCTCCAACTGAAAATTTCTGGGGAGATTCCTTTTCTATAAGGCTAGAGAGAGTGTTCTTCTGACCTGTCATGTGCTTAGAGGAACCACTATCTATGAGCCAAGTATCCTCTTCAAGTGTCACGGATCCTGAGAGAGAGGAAAACAAAACATATTCTTCAATATCTTCTTTAGCTAACTTCTTGGGTGGCTCATCTTCTTCAGCTACATGGGCATGATGTCTTTTTTTATTTCTCCTCTTGTATTCTTCCCTTCTGGCAGGACAATTCTTAGTAATGTGTCCCATCTTATCACAATGATAACATTGGTAGGAGGAGAAATGTTTTCCCTTTCCTTGATCCTTATGATATTTCTAGAGTCTTTTTGGAGAGTGAGACTCTTTATGAAAGTGAGTCTCCTTTTGAAAATGAGACTTTCCCTTTCCACCCTTAGAATGATAATCTAGGGATTGATCTTCATCTCTTAATAGAACAGCTTCTCTATTAGCCACTCTTGCTTCTTCTTGAACACATTCTTCCCTTAAACTGTCAAATTGGAGTTTATCTTTTCTTGCACAAATAGTTTGGATGAAGGCATCCCAAGGTCTTGTGAGACCATTAAGATTTGTCATCATGAGTTCATATTCATCTAAGTTGTCTCAAATTGCCTCTAATTGTTCCTTGAATTGAGAAACCCTAGAGAAATAGTATTGAACTATTTCTCCTTTTTGCATCTTTGTATTCTTGAGTTGGGTTCTCAAGTTCATATTCTGGTTCATGGTCCTTCCTTCATACATTCTAGTTGGGGCATCAAACGTATCTTTTGGAGTATTTTAGAAGACACTTGAGCGATCAAGTGTTCTTTAATGGAATCTACAATTATTCTTTTAGCCTTAAGCATATCCTTCTTGTACTTCTCTTTGGATGCATTTTCTTTGGGATCTGGTACATTTTTTTTTATGAATTTTGCAAGGTCATTCTCTTCAAGAATGAGTCCAATTATGTACTTCTAGTCACGAAAATTTTTCACACCTTCTAACTTGTCAACAAGCTTGGCGCTTGCAGACATCTTGACCTGTAATTAAGAAAATGACCAAAAAAAGAAAGTGCTCAGAAAATGAAACTGAACTTACCAGGAGATGTGTTGGGTTGAGGCAAGATTGTTGGAGCAATCTATTTCAAAAAATTCTAAGTTTTACCTCTTGAAACTTGACCTGCGCAATTCTGGACTGGTACTTCTGGTACTGGTTCTGGTTTCCTGGTTTTCTAGTTTTCTGATACTAGTAAACTAGGGTTTGACTTTTTGGAGAATCTAGCCACTAAAAAAGTTTGCTCAAGTTGCCAAAAGATGTGCTAGGGCAAGGCCCACTTCCCAAGGTGGTATTTGGTCAAAAAATCCTCTTCAGTAAGAAGCCCTAATTTTCTTATATGGCAATAGAAACGTCAAGACCAAGTGAAATATGCTCTATTCAGTCAAGCTCTAATACCATGTTAAGTTTATGTTGTTGTTATTAGGTTATTTCCAAGTTTCATGAACATTCAATGCATTTCCAAAATAACAGTATAAAGAGGATCATTGAAAGAAACACAACATTTTATCCTAGGAAACCCTCACGAGGGAGAAAACCCAGCAAACTTCCTCAATAATAGATTGCCAATACAATGCCAAGACTAAGACCAAAACACCAAAGATAGACCAATACCAAGCATGCGCCTCTCTTCTCCTTCGTCAGAATTCTTCCTGCAACTACAACTTCCTTCAAGATATACGCACTAGATGAGTGAGTGAGTGTGTGTAAATGAGACACCATCCTCACATATAAATACAAGTTGAGGTGGCGCTAGGGTTGTGTCTCTTCACTTGGTGGGGACAACTTCTCCTACAAGTGGTTAAAACCACTTTATAATTACAAGGGGTCAACTTTACAAATACCACCATACAAATACATTTTGATCAATCCACAAAAGGAGATTTGATCTTATTAATACATGACTTGATCAATCTGAAAAAGGGGATTTTATCTATATAACAATAACTCAAATATAATTAGAATATTCTTTAAAGTTACAATATTTCAACAATTACTAGGACAAGCTGACCATGTTAGAAGTTGTGGAATTTTTGAAGGAGTACAAAGACCTATTCCCACAATGTTTTGTGAAAATGAAGGGTATAAAAAGAGAATTGGGTGATATGAAGATCATGTTGTAGTTATATGCAAAAATGCTTAAGCAATTCCCTTACTTCTTTGACCCTAGGGTCAAGGAAAAAGTTAAGAAGGAGATTGATTGGATGTCAGCTGAGGGTTTGATCTTTCATATTGATGAATTTGATTGGATCAGTCCTATAGTGGTCCAAAGTAACAAATGCATTGAGGATATCAAAGTCCATGTGGATTTCAAATTCCTTAATGCAATGTGTGTACATGACCCCTTTCCAATTCCATTCAACAATGAGGTGCTTGATCAAGTTTTGAGTAAGGAAGATTATTGTTATTTTCCCACATAATTATAAAAACATTATGGGATTATATTCACATGTTTCTAGAAGTCTACTTGGATGATTGGAGAGTGTATGAACTTATAAAGGATCATATCACCGTGTTGCAACTAATGTTTGATTGCTGCAAATAATTATAGACATTGTTGAACCTAAAGAAGTGTGTCTTCTGCACACCATTTGGTACACTAATGGGTCACATTGTTTGAAAAGAGGGGGTCCTAATGGACTTGACCAATATTGTTGTAATTGTTAATATGTGTGCCTTGGTCAATGTTAAAATGTTATGCTTCACTTTGGACACACTAGTTATAACCAAAGATTTAAATGTAACCATGCCTCTATTATATAATCGATGGAGAAATTGTTGAAGAAGTTAAAATTCTTATGTTGGATTGTTGAATGTGAATTTTCCTTTAATCTGCTGAAAAAAAGTTGGTAAGTGCTCCTATTATAATGTTTCTTGATTGGAACATGGATGAATTTCATGTACATGCAGATGCATCCAATATTTCCCTACTAGTAGTTCTTGCATAGCCAAAAGAAGAGGATCTAGATCATTCCATTTATTTTGAAAGCAAAAGTTATCTAAGGATGAGTGCGACTACACCACCATAGAAAGAGAAAGATTATCCATGGTCTATGCTTTGTATAAATTCCACCACCACCTCTTGGGAGGACACTTTAAATTTTATACAAATCACTTGGCCTTGAAGTATTTGTTCAATAATTCTATATTAGAAGGGAGAATTTGCATCTAGATGTTGTGGTTTCAAGAATTTTCTTTTGAAGTTCTTTTCAAGCCCTAGTAAGCACAATGTGGGTCCTAACCACTTATCCTCTATTGATTTGGGAGAAAAGGGATTCCATGGATGTTTAGTGTCTAGATGTTTATTTTTTTGGATCAAGACCATCCCTTCTTATCTTGAGTATATTGCACTATTTTTAACCACAATTTTAGCCATTGTTGAGTACTCCATCATCGCTCAGAGAGACATCTAGCTGTTCGAGTTATGGACTATAAATTTATTTCAAGATATTTACACAAGCTAGGGAGTGAAGGGATACTTTGACATTGTGTTATGGACCATGAACATTTTGATATAATTTAGGAATGTCACCATGGAGTTGTAGGAGGACATTGGTGTTGATAGGTGGGACGATTCCCTCCTGTAACCACGATGCCACGTATGCTACCCTGACGCTGGTGGTATTTTATTAGAGCATTAAGATTATGGAAATCTTAATTGGCGGATTAGGGTTTATCTTCAACTCAGCTGAAAACCATCAATACTTTTGAGATCCGTTGTGATCAGGTCACGAGAAATCTCTTGATCTTGTACTCAGCAGTCATTAATCTCATGTGATTTCATGCTCTTATAATCTCGTAGAAGTCGATGATATTTTAACTATTTTTAGCTTGTGATATAAATGCACATAAATGATCACACATGTGTCTTATTATCAGTTCATGGGACCTTCTAGAAAGTGCGATATAGTTGAGGTTCTACAAAATCGAACTGATTTTCCCTTGATACCCATGACCTCGTTACCCCGGAATTATTTGCAGGTTGAATTTCATCAAACCGTCCATGCAGGAGAGTCAAATTTAGTTTTTTCTCATTTTTTGCGAAATGGAATGGGCTAATTCAGGAGCAATTTTTTCTTTCGAGTTATTTTTCTGGTATGTTTTTTGATGATATAATTTTAAATTTTCAGTGAATTTAGAAGTTTGAACGATTTTCTGAACATCTGAGTTGGTTTAAAATGAACAAAACCCTTAAAATAAGATTCTGAAATCCATGAAACTTTAATCCATACCAAACTCAAACTACCCGTAAAAATTTGGCTGAATTCAAACCCTTTTATATCCTTGACCACGAGTCGTACTTCCAAGATCACAATTTCCATAAACCCTTTTCTAAGTACCCTTATCTACAAGTCACGGGAGTCTTAATGGAGGGTTGGCATATGAGCTGAAGTAAAAACACAACACAAAAAATCAATTCTATATCGGTTGCCACGATTGAAGCTTCACTCCAACACCCAAGTTCGTTGGAGACACCACTTTTGCAAACAATGGAGTATATTCCTCGTCCAGCCTCGATGTCTTTCTAGAACCCACATGTGGCTTTCTTGAGCTCCTCATAGATAAAAACATGTGGCCCCACGTCGTATCTTGAGCAGAGTGTTTGGCCTTTTGATCCTTAAAAAAAATGTTATTGTTAATATGGTCTACATCTTAAAAGTGTGTACAAATGAAAGAAAACAAAACTCTAGTATATTCCAACCCTATATAATCAAAGAAAACATAACCCTAGTTGTATAACAATAAATGATTATTAAATTTAAAACATGTTGTTAAGTTTATGAAAATCTGTAACCTTTTTATAACTAATATAAACACTTAAAGAAAATAACTTAAACATTAATTAATCAAATCAATCCTCAAAATAATGCGCACATGCAGAAAGAAATGTTATCAAGTGATTATGGATGAGGTCAATCAAGAGAAATTGTATTATGTTCTCGATCATAAATGTAATTGATTCATCGCAAAACAAAACAGTATACACCAAAGGGAGTAGAAGGCAATACTGATACCATTAGAGAATAGGAAACTAATTATCTAAGTAGTTTAATAAGCATAGTCATTCAAAATAATAATTAAATTTGTCCACAAGGTAAATAAGAATAAATTTTCTAACAAAAATAAGAGTTTTATAAAAAATTGATGTTTTGTTTTCCAAAATTCAAATGGGGATCCTTTACTTTTGTCAAAAATAAAGTGGGGGTTGTTGAGGGCTCAACAAATGGCGACACACTGGGTGAAGCATTTATCTATGTTATTAATGTAATGGGGTTTAAGTTTATTAAAAAATTGATAATAAGTTTCACAAGACTCTTAAACATTTTATAAGATCATAAGGGTCCAACATAAGACGAATTTATTGATAAACATCAGAAATTTCGAGTACTTAATATCTACTCTATCATTAAACAATAAATTCATAAAAGGGAAAATTTAATTTTTTATTATCCTCGTACTATTAAATAGAAAAATGTATGATTCTAGGGTTTTATGATAAGCATACATCTACATAAGTATAAAATCTACCTCCTTTTTCAGACATTGCTTCATTGTCCATGAGCATCCATAACCTCGACGAAGATGTCTCGGTACCATACAAGCATGGCCTCGCTACTAATGAGCGTCCATAGCCCCAATGGATTTACTTGTAATTCCCACACTTTGCAGTTCTTTCAACTTCCTTATATTTATTAATTTCACCCTCTAGATTTGATTTGTAAAGAATTGCATATGCAATTGGGTGAAGGAAGCAAGGTGGTACGAGAAATAAATTTATTTAAAAGAATAGTTGTCATATTTTTAAAAGTTTGACCCCAGAAGTTTCCCTTAAACTATCAATGTAGAAGATTTATTTATTTTGGTGGGATGAGGGAAGGGATTCAAGGAAAATATAGGTATAGACTTGTTCCTCTACTTAAAGAAAACCATCTAAATTTTAAAATATGTCTTTCTGTTCCTCCATAATCATTAATCAATGTCAAATATTTGAAACATGATGTAGATGTTTTCAAATAAAGAAACTCCATTTGTAATGATAACAAAGTAAAGATCGCATTTGTAGAGCTTCAATAGATTTCTACTTATTGAAACTCAAAAACAAGATAACTCAAATTTAAAGAATCAAATTGAAAATGAAAACAATGTACAAACTATTTAAACAAATGCAATGTAAAATCAAACAATCAAAAGAAAAGAAAACAAGATAAAATGTGAATGAAAATGATGCCCGAAGCATACTGACACGTCAAAGAAGATTTAAAAGTCTACAAACAAGAATATGATATGTTCAGTTAATCAGACCTTTTATTGAGATACAAAGAAAAAATAGCAAATTGAAAAAAAAAATTGTGAATAAGATAAATGAAACCTAAGCCAAGCTCACAATTTTGACCTCGATTTTATTAAAACCTCATCAAATCAAGTTATATCAATTTTGTTTCATTCTTTTCTCTTGAATAATTCATGTTTCACAATTTTTGCAAAAGACAAATTGCACTGAACATTTCAAAACCCAATCCTTGTAGTTGTCAATTGATAGCTAGAAGTGTAAGCAAGACTGGAAAATAAATATTTGTAAAGGCAATTATGAACAAGATGATTAATAACCAAGAGAGATGAAATATAGGGAGAATCCTCCCTGAAAGTATCATGATGATGGTTCATCTTCAAATCAACATATTTATAATATCAATGTATCCATATTAAGTAATTATATACCTCCAATCACTTGATTATCGCAATAAGAAATGGAAACAAAGTATCCCTCTATGAAATATAGGAAGAATTAAAACATCTCAACATGTGTGGGATAATTCCTTTAAATTAACGGAGAACCACTGAAGAAATTTTATGGGAAGAAAACATATATGATGTGAGTTAGGAAATAAGGTATTAAGAAATTTATCTTGAATGCACGCTTCATCATCATAGATGTGATTTATTTGTGAATATTGAATAAGATAATGAAGATCAACCATAAACATTGATTGAAAACTAAAATATTTCATTACAATGTATTGGATGTTTTAACTTACCAAGAATTTGAGAAGGACCATGATACTCGAATTATGTGTCATTAAAACGATCAACCCATACATGTAAAGTATCAAAAAAACTAATTGTCAGTAAATGAGACACACTTCCACACTAATCCTAGCAGAAGAGAAGAAGAATTTAATCAAGAACGTAGATGGCATAGCAATGACACAATACACAGAGATTTTACCCTGGAAACCCAAACTGGGAAAACCAACATTCCTTGAGCATTCTTCTCTCTTGTTGTCTTATTCAATCTGAATAAAATGTTACGTGTCTAACCTTTCTCCACACCTAAGACACATTGCAATCATACCCTCTTGCTTATGCAAGAACAACTCTGTAGCCAATATGGCTTACATCCGCATCACCAAAAACCTACACCTAAAGATTTCTCTAGATATTGGTTATCTTACGATTCATTGATTATCCTTTACGGCCTTACAACATGCCTCTTTATAGGCTTTACAACAACAAAAAACCCTAAATACATCACGAAAAAAATGGCTATAGATCTATGTAGATCATTGGCTACAAATCTCATGAATCTCGGGATTCTGTTACAATCGACTCCCAAGTCAAATTACCAGTCAAATACCAATCGACCTTCATTTGGTATTCATTCGGTCATCGCATGCCCACATGTCAACCTCTTGTTGGTTGACCTCTTCAACTTGTTGTCGATGCCTTTAGCATGTTGAATCGCCTCGACCTTCGACTTCGACTTTACCTAATCGACTAACCTAGAATTTTGACTCGTTGTCGATCTAACTCAACCTTCGACTTGTTGTTGATCCACCTCGACTTCGACCATTAGTCGATCCACCTCGACTAGACTTTCACAGGAAAGAATATAACAACCCAGCATTCTCCCACATGTTGTCTTCTTTGCTAAAACCAAGAGATTCCTGAACTTTCATTCATAGACCCAAGGCAGCAATGCCCATTGCCTCTATGCACCAAGAGAACTTCACAGCACTCACAGACTTGGTCAATGAGTCTGCTATGTTTTCCAACGTGTCTACTTTCTCCAGTAGCACCTTTTTAATTTCCACCATGTCTTTCAAGAAATGGTATTGTACATCAATGTGCTTAGTCTTTGAATCATAAACAAGGTTCTTTTCCAAAAATATTTCACTTTGACTGTCGCAACTTATCTTCATAGCTCTCTACTCAAACCTAATTCATGAACAAAGCCTTTGAAGCCATACTGCTTATTTGCTTCCATGAGTGGCTTCCATGTTTTCAACTTTTTTTGTAGACAACACTACAACCACTTGTCACTCACTCATCTAGCTTATTACTCCACCAAACATATTGAAGACATATCTGATGGTCGACCTCCGTCGATCCAGATATCCACCCCAGTCGACGTCGACAAATCCATGTACATTTAATTTACCATTGTCACCTCCAGGTCTTCCTTGGTAGCATACAGCATAGTTCTTCATGCCACACAAATACTTGAATGCTCTCTTGACAATTGTCTTGTGCTCCTTCCCCGATGTCAACTTGTACATGCTCAACACTCCCACTGCATGGGAAATGTCTGGTCAATTACAAACCATTGGATACATTAGACTACCAACAACACTTGCATAGGGAACGCATGCCATGTCCTATATTTCTTCCTGTGTCTTTGGACATTGTTCACTTGTTATCCTTGCTCCCACGGGAATTGGCACCTTTACCGATTTGCAATCCTGCATGTTGAAACGTTTCAAAATTGTTTCAATATACTTCATCTGATTCAACCAAATCTTTCTAGCGGCTAGATCTCTCTTAATCTCCATTCCCAGAATGAAGTTAGTTGCA
>ML846433.1:0-14976 GCA_009831015.1 Picea engelmannii
AAACAACATGATGTATACTATCCATTCATGGGTGTTTTATATGCATGTTCATTGTCCTTCATGTCCAAATACCTTTATCAATCTTGCGGTCCAAAACCCATGACTAGGGTTGACATCAATGACAACAACCAATCTTCCAACAAGTTTCACCAACAAAATAATTGATCTTCATCTCATTATTCCACATAGAATCATGGGTTCTCTCAACCACAACTCAACTGCAAAGTGTCTTCCTGTGATGGCTTTCACCATAAGGGGACCACTTTGGAGTTCATCCATTTGTACCATGACAAGAAAATAATGAGTCATCTTTACATCAAACAAACTATGCATCATATCCAAATGAATCCATCATCATCATGTATCAATGAAAACTCATTGATCCATCTTTATATATGCATCATATCAATGATAACTTATTGATCCATCTTCATCGATTGGTTTCCGGTTGAAATCTATCATTATCATCAAGGACAATACATATACATTGTTCATCAATCATCAATCAATCAAGCCTATCAATCAATCTGTTGACATCAATCAATCATTTAATCACTTGACATCAATCAATCAAACCATTGGCATGAATGACAACATGATCCAACACCAGGCATTTCTAGCAGGATCCAGTTTTTTACCTTAAATGGTAGTACTGAAATTACAACCTCATGGTCCCATGATCCATCTGATGTCTTGAAAAAATGCACCATATTGCCACTTAAAGAACATCCTACATAGACTGTATCTTTTGATGGGTCATGGAGAAATATTACCTCCAATGGTATGAGTCCTTCATTACCCAGGTCGATTGTTTTTTGTAATGTACCATCAGGAAAACTATACACAAATAAGTGCTTTCCATATAATCCATCTAAAATATGTTGAGGAATGAAGCCTTTTGTAAAAGTTGTAGGTTCCCTTGCAGGATGAACTGATCATTGTCTTATGTCATGGTTGGTACCAAAAATCATATCCAAACTTAGGACTGTCACTTGGTTTTCCCCACCTTCCTTTTACATTTAAATCTGAGTCTAGAAGCATAAATCCATTTCCCTTTGCATTGCCATATTTGTCTCCAATAAAAGAGATTAAAATATTTCCAGATGCAAGGCAATGAGCAGTGTGAGGATATTGTCTATCCTTGGCAATATCAATAGCATAAATACGACCTAATACCAATGAAGGTAAGATGAGATAATGCCTTTGAGCAGAAGCATTCCCATGGAAAGAGATGCATGCATTCCAGCCAGAATGGTGCAACTCATCACCAAAATGAGTTACAGGAAAGCGGTGCACCAACTTTGAATAAGTTGGCGAAGTTGGATCTACATCTACTATAGCCAAGTAATCTGACTTCCCTCTTCCAGTTCCTTTTCTGTGTATTTCTTCATCTGAATCGTCCAAGTAATATTCTTTGGAATCTAAAGGCGAAAATTCTTCCTTCACATATGTTAACACAATATTTAAAAAATAAATATGTGAGGGGAGAGCCACGTGGATATAAGGAAATAGTCTGGATATTTGATTGTGAGAGGGCATGTGGATTTGGATGAATTGGGGCACCAACCAAACTTATATAACCATAGTAATGCATCATCGATACCTTTGAAAAAGAGGGACATGAGAAAGGACTTGAAGGTTATGAGGCGATTTTGACAAGGCTAAGAATGTGGGAAATGGGATAACAAGCCCTTTGAATCATAGATCAAGCACCACAACATTTATGTTCGAGCACCATGAAAACCATCATTTATTCGAATATAATTGTAACATGTATATCGACCAATGATCATCACCAATACCTTTTCAAAATCATTAAATGTTCTTGAATGATAAGATATCCAAAGACATCTTCTTTCAATGTGTAGCAGCAGCTCAGTGGGAGAGAGCACAATTTTTTTGCAAGATTTTACAAAAAGTGAGGGGAAGCATGGAAAAGATTTGTCGGCTAAGTATTGTTGACAAAAATCATCGTCAACAGGGGGGTTCCTTTCTCGTAAGTAATCTCCAAGGCTCGAAAAATAGATAAACCAAAACCAAGGAGAATGTTCCTTTTTTTAAAATTTAGTCCCTCAGGCCCAAAAATGGGTTTAACTTATGCCTCGGAATACTCTTCTAGCGAACGAAAGTTCCTAGAGCATACCTTTATTCCTAAAATTAGCCATCCGGACCTAAAAAGGGATAAACTACCGTCATAAAATTGTGCCTTCAAAGGGATAAACTACCATTTTATGGATGACATTTTTACAAATATATTTACATGTGTATGTGTGTGTTTTACTTTTGTATTTGAGAACCATGCTAATCTAAAACTTGATTAGCTAGAGTATCAGTTAAATGATTAAATCTCCTAGGACATGAATATAATTAATATAATCAAAATATCATTCTAAGAGACGTACCATAAGGAATTGTCGATGAAGAGTGGGATCATAATCGCGGTAAAACCCATTTAACTGGGACACAACTAGTTGAGCATCTAAATAAACCTGAAGGCGAGAAATACCATGTGACAAAGCATCATGTAGAAATTCTATCAATGCACTGTACTCAGAAACATTATTGGTTGTCTCACCTAGACAAATAACTCTGGAAGATAGCACCTGGCCTCAAGGTGTGAAAATCACCCAAGTTGCGGAAGCAAGCCTCCGAGTGTGTCAGCTAGCATCGTTTGCGAACCCAAAGTAAACCTCTGATTCACTTGACATCTGCCACAGTGAAAAAGAGGACATAAATAAATACACGTCCATAAAACGAAAAAGAAAAAAATGTATAAAAGGTTATACATATATACAAGAAGCCACCTAGGTGACCGACCTAAGAGTAGTACTTCTTAAGGTAGAGCCCATTTCTAGGCTCCACTAAGGCATTTCCCTCAAAAAAAACTAGACGGTAAGAACCCTTCTCCAAGAACTCTTTCACAATGAAAGGTCTGAACCACATGGGTTTGAACTTTCCTGCCCCCAGGGGATCTTTGTCTTGGTCATAGACTAGGACAAGATCACCTTCGAAGAAAATCCAAAGGAGAACAGACCGATCATATTGACACTTGACTCATTGCTTATGAGACTCGTTAGCCAAGGCTACATCACGATGTTTCTCATTGAGTTGATCGAGATATAGAAGGTGTTCCTTGAACGGTGTAGTGTCAAGAATTAGTTCCACTACCAACTTTAAAGAAGATATCTGACACTCAATGGGTAAGACTGCTTCTTGCCCGTAGATGAGTTGGAAAGGTGAAAAATTGGTAGCAGTCTTTACAGAAGTTCGATAGGCCCGCAATGTTGAATACAACATCAAATGACAATTTGACTTGGTCGAATTGATCATCCATTGAAGAATAGTCTTGAGAGACTTATTCACATCTTCAACCTGACCATTCGCTTGTGGGTAATAGGGTGATGAATGTTCTTTTTTAAACCCAAGATTTGATGTTAATTCAATCATCATTTTACTATGGAAGTGACTGTTATTATCAGTGACAATCTCCTTCGGGATACCGAATATAGCTACTATTGATTGAAAATGAAAAGAGCAGTGGTTTCTCCGTCATTGTTAAATGTTGGCATAGCTTCGACCCGCTTAGTGAAGTAGTTTATTGCTACGATGATATAGAAATGCCCCCCGGCGAAATTTGGGTGACATGTAGTGAAATCAATCCCCCACTTAGTGAAAGGACTGAAAGAAATGACTGGAAACATAGGAGCAGGGTGTGCTCGCATATTTCGATAGAAGATCTGGCATGGGTGACACTTCTTGACTACCTCAACACAATCTTTGATTAATGAGGGCCAGAAGTATCCTGCACGAAGAATCGTTTGGGTTGCTTCCAACCCAGAAAGATGACTGCCACATGCTCTGGTGTGACAGTCATTCAAAACGATCTATGCTTCTTTGTGGGTAAGACATCGTCGAAGAATGAAATCTACACCCCGACAACACAAAGTGTCATTGAGAATGAGATAGTTTCGTGCTTGGTGTCATATTCGTCGACGCTCATCGTGAGAAGCAGAAGCGGGGCACTTCAAAGTCTGATTATACACAAGTATATCTCCATACTACGGGTTCGAATATGCAACTAGAAAAATATCTTCATTGATAGGTGACTCTTTAGGTATAATATCACCAGACTCGACCGGTAGTTATGAAATTAGTTCGGCAAATACCAATGACTTTTTAGATTTTTCAGAGACAAAATCCAAGTCAAACTCATATAGGATAACTATTCATATATCAATCCTTTTGTCAATGACTCATCGAGTTAACACATATTGGAAAGGGTTGACGATGGCAATGACAGTGGTCTTGCGAAGTAATATATAGTGACAGAACCATTGGACAGCATGGACAACCACCAAAGCAATTTTCTCAACATGAGAGTAGCTGAGTTCCGGTCCAACTAGGCCTCGGCTAAGATAATAGTTAACGTTCTCTTCGAGCATTTCATCCTCCTGGAACAAGACCATGTCGATGGTCCACTCTACAACAACTAAATAAAAAAATAAATATTTTTATAATCAGGAGATCGGACAAGAGGTGCAGAGGTAAGGGCACATTTCAACTCTTCAAAAGAGCATTTAGTCACTTCATCCCAACAGAATGGGAACCCTTTTTTCAAAAGACCCATGAACCCTTTAGTGATCTCGGCATAATTAGTGACAAAACATCGAAGAAATTTTTCTTTCCTCTGTAAGATTTGAAGCTGGGGTATTGTGCGTGGGGGAGGAAATTGAACTATCACTTCAACCTTAAGAGGATCGACCATGATCCCTTTTTTCGAAATGATGAAACCTAATAAATGACCGAATGTCACGCAAAAACTACACTTTCTTGGATTCAAGTGAATCCTATAGTAGCGACACTGCTCAAAGATCATTCGTAAATGGGTGGGATGATCAGATCTCTTGCGAGAATGTGATGTTATATCATCTAGGCATGCCTAGACTATGTGTTTGAGGTCGTGAAAAGTGAACAACATGGCCCGCTAAAAGGTAGTTCCAACATTCTTCATGCCAAAAGGCATCTTTTGATATACGAAGATACCCCAAGGACAAATAAAATCAATTTTATGTTGGTCCTCGGGTTTGATTTGAATTTGATTATATCCTGAAAAACTGTCCATGAAAGAAAAGACTTCACAACCCGCACACTCATCAACAATCTGATCAATAGACGGGGTTGGAAAATTGTCTTTTGGGAAAGATTTGTTCAAATCATGGAAATACATACAAATGTGAATCATGCCTTTTTTCTTGTTGAAAGGAACCGGGTTTGATACCCATTCTGTCAATTGTATAGGGTAGATGAAACCAGCTTTGAGTAGTTTCTCTACTTCGGCCTTTATCACCGCTTCTTTTTTAGGATTCACCAGGAAAATCTTATGTCGGACCAGTTTGACATCAGGATAAGTCATAATTTTGTGTTCAACAATTCGTGGGTTGATTCCTAGTATTTCCTTGTAAGACCAAGAAAAAACGTCGTGGAACTCCTTAAACAACTCGGTGTAAATTTGAATCTCTTCGAGGGAGCAATGCGATCCAACAAAGTCATTCTCCACGACGCCATGGATTCTAGAGATATCAATAGGAATTGTTGCACCAATACCTTCCATGTTTCCCTCATCGTATACTTTGTGCATAGCCAAAGGGTTAATAGGAAAAGGGGTATCTCCATTCATTGTCAAAACAAACTCTCATGCCTCTATTCTCCTAAGCTCAGGAAGAAAATAACATCTATGATGAAGATCATCCCAAGGTCTGTCAGGACCATTCATTGCCTCCAGAATCACCTCCTCGGAGGCCAAGACTAAATCTAAAGGGTCCTGAGCGGTGAGAGACTCATGATCCCAAATAGGCTCGAGAACTGGATCTAGCTCCTGTGGGGGGACCAAATCAGGGTTAGTCGAGGCTTGTTGGACAACAGTATACGCAACCTCAGTAGGGGATAATGGCATGGCCATGCCAAGGTTCCCTATCCATTCCATCGAAGTCGATGGGGAAGGTAAATTCCACGGTTCATTAAAGTATCTCGTTTTAAAAGATGACACTTGAAAAATTGCAGCCTTCGGCTAGTCAAGAATAGTCAAAATAAACCTTACATCATTGGAAGGTGGCCGATAATCAAAAGTTCCCATCAACGAAGAAAACAATATGGCACCTAAGTTGACAGTTTCGGGTTGCGGGTTATCAATCATCGGGACCGTGGAAGCCCTCGATGAGGGATCAGGACGAGAGAAGGACAATTGATCGACGGTTATAATTCGTCCCTCGTGCAAAAAGCATAAGACCCAAAAAATAGTGGCTACAATAGCATGCATTGCGTAAGTCCAACTCTGTCCTAACATAATATTTTATTCGAGAGGCGCATCAACTACTTCAACCTCGATGAACACATTTTTACCCTCTAACTGCATGGGGAAAGAAGGAATTATATTGTGTGGTCTGAACAATCGACCGTCAAAATCTATAAGCAATGTAGGCGACAAAGACAACTCAAGTTGGCTAATGGCCTTCCAACATGCCAATGACATCATGCAAGTCGAGGAACTCTCATAAAAAACCATATAAAAAATGTTATGTGTCAACTATTTCGTGGTGTATGCCACTACTATCTGAAAGGAGATATGGTGAGGAAGATGAGGTGATGGATGATTTTAAGGATGGAAAATTATTTTAAAATGTAGAAACCTTGGCAAATCTTACTAATTTTTCATATGCCAACTATAAATGTTTGGCGATATTTTTGTAAAAGTATTCAAATTTATAAGTATTTCATATAGTTTGTATAAATTTTTGGCGATTTTAAGGTAAAACAATTTTATCATATAGAATTTGGGCGAATCATTTTTAGAATAGTGAATCTTTGTTTGGGAAAAACCATGGAAAATTGGCCTATGAGCGAAATTTAGCCCCTAAAATCATCCCTAGACGAGGTTTAAGGTCGGCTAGATCGAAAATGATCATTCCCGAGCTACTAGTTTATGTCACCCCCAAGGCAGACAACGGAGCTTTTCTCTGTGAGGGGAAACTCTGGAGAACTTCCAGAGAAGACATTGCACAAGGGGTTTGTGCCAGATCCTCCACGATGGAGTAGTTCTGAGTGGCATTCATGTTTGGGTTATGGGAAGCCTTCCTAAACACACCTTTTGGGATGTGAGTAATCGTCTCTCCCACTGTATTCTCAATTTGAAGAGGATTCAATGGATTGGAGGCCTCCTTTCCCTTCTCAATAGATTCTAGTGTTCCATAGTCACAAGTCACGGTTGACAAATGAGCATCGGCACTCATCATGTAAATGTTCATGGTCGGGTTGTTAGGAATATATGTGGGGGGTCCCTGACTGCCCCCAACCATGCTCGTGGATGTAGAATCCTGAGCCATATTTTACCCTTGTGGAAAAGGGTTTGTCAACACAGCATGTTGTTGTTGTGCTAGTAGATTTTGGGCTTTCGCAAGCCGAGGGAACATGTGATTTAAGTGGTCATTCGTGCAAAGCTTACACGGATACTTCACCTTCCTGTTCTCATTTTTTCCCTCGTCAGCATTGTTAGTAGCCTTTTTATCCCCTTTACCCTTCTTGTATTTTTGTTTCTTCTTTCCCTCGGTCTATTGGTTGGCCTTGTGATTTGTCAATTGCACACTGTGCACATCCAACGTTTGGGTTGTGAGGGCATCCGAACTAGGAGTCTGGTTGGCCACATTATGTTGAATCGATAATTTCTATAATTGATTAGACAACAGATCGGTGGACTTGCTTTGTGCTAAGCTCACTATGTCATGAGCGTGGGGCCCAGACTTTTGTTTGGCCTTATCAAGAGTTGATCATGGCGCATCGAGTAAGATCTTGTAAATCATTCCAGACTAAGAGTAAATTAGTTCTAGATCTTGGGCTCTCATAATAGCCTCTTCCTAAGAAAACACCTTGGATGTTGCTACGTCTTTGGACACGCAAGGAACCAAAGACTTCAAGAACCCCTCAAGAAAAAATGCAGGAGGGACCTTGACCTTAATCAAGCTCTTTCTTCACCACCACTCTCGGATATGATCTGAGATATGGTTACCCTTAGTCTGCTCGAAGTTGGCCAGCAACTCGATGTCGACATCGTATCTCATTAGCTACTGGAAATGGTTCAAGAAAACTATAGCCAGGTCATTAAAGTAAGCGTACTTCAAGATGTCGAGCTCGATATACCACTTTGTTGAACCCCCTATAAGAGTGCATTGAAAAAGGAACAACTAAACGGAGTCATCTTTCAACGAGTTCGATGAGAACCACAAGTGGAAAGTAGTCACGTGATCACCTGGATCTTCGCCAGGCTTTCCCTCAAATTTTAGAATGTCAGAAGGAAACTTAGTCGGAATGGGGGGCCAATGTGGATCATGACAAATCGGTTCATTTGACAATATTGACAAGTCTGGAAAATGTAGGGTTTCCAAAGAGGGTAGTTTTGGTTGTGGAGTATTTACATGAAAAGAGGGACCTAGATTTTGACTGGCACTAGGTTGCCAGGAAAAGTTGGGTTGTTGGCCATGGTTTTGGTAGAAACTGTGGCCATGACCAGCAAAAGGAAATTGCGTCTGTGGTTGTATCATCGACTGATTCCTGAATTTAGACGACATAGCTTGCGCAGGGATTTCTCCCTGTGTAGTGTTCCAACAACCTTGGTTGGGGATTCCCCCAGCCGATCATTATGGAATAGGTATTGAACCTTTCTCGGGGTTCCATTGAGTATGGAAGGGATTTCCCCTGGCCGACATCCCTTGCAATGGAAATGAGCCCTACCAAGGATTCCAAATACCTAGTGTGGAGAATACTCTAGTCATCGCTCCATGTGAAGGAATGGTACCTTGCACCAGGTTTTGTTGACCAAAGCTAAGGTTTCCCCCAATCGAGAAAGAAAACGAACAAAAATCATTGTTCCCAAATGCACCAAACAAAGAGAACGACATAGATCCCACCAGCATCGTGTAGGATGAAGGTCCCAAATAGCCTCCACTAAAAAAGCTATAGTTAGTGTTAGGCCCGATGAGTTGTTGAAATGTGTCGCCGAGCGAAGGGGATGGAGAAGGTACATGACCCCCACCATAAGGAATAGCATTGAAAGGGGCAATAGTTCCTGTGAATGATCATTTCAAAGGATCGTTAGAGCTCCCTTCCCCCAAACCCATGGTCTATCAAGTGGAGTAAATAAGAATTGAATTCGAGTCAAATTTGGGCATCCCATATATGAATGGAGAACCTGTCACATTCTAAGTGAATGGAATAGTGGTTGAGGTCGTCAAAGGAATCGAACCACTACCCGAAGTTGTGGGTGTCGGTACATCCATGGTATTGATAGGTGAAGGTGGGGGAGGAGGTACAATGCCCCCTCCAGTGGTAGTCGTAATGGGAGTACGGGGACTCCCTGACGAAGTAGCAACATTTTATTCCATCGTCACTCGTTGGATAAACTGGTGTGCAGAAGATGTCACCTTGGGAGGGACAACCTGGATTAGAAGCGGCATCGACAAGTCGGTGATAAGAGGATTTTCTGGCCTGAAACCTTCGGTCTCAAGGTCATAAATTATAGATTCCTTTGGTGCTGAAAAGTCTCTTCTCGGATCTGGATCAGGTATAGTTTCCTATGGCCCGGTCATTTCAAATGATTCTTCATGATTTATTATTCACCTCAACAGTGGCAGAGGTGGCTCCAAAGTAACCAGCGACAGGCCCTGAAGCCTTCATGACTAGCGAAGTTGTTGATGTTGATGTTCCAATTTTTGAAATGATCAGCTGACACAGTAAGGTTTGACTAGCATGAATCATAGAGCACACACTAAAAGTTCCTAAAGATAAATCAAGTAGCCAACTAACTAGTGGGAAGGACAGTTACGCCAATCGAAACTAGAGAAACTAACTAGTGCAAGTGCAACTCAAACACGGAAGCACCCTCTAGGAATACTCTCTGAAGGGAGATCCGACGTCTTCCCTAGGTACCGTGATATACCCCTGTAGTCACTTATGTAAGTCCATAAAAAATAGGCAACTAATTTGCCAACTCACAGTCAGTCACCAGGCGGGTACAGTCAACATTCAGGTTGATCCTAATAAGAAAGATAACAAGTATGAATCCCTTCAAGGGTGTCGAAAGAAATTGTTCTGGAGGAAAAATGAGGATCTCGAATGGATTCCAGGTTAGTGAGGCTCTGTAGGAAAATGCAATCAGTATTGTTCCCAAGAAAGACCCTCAATATACAATCCCCACTATGTATGGTCCAACTTTGGAGGGGTTATCTCCTCTATCTTTCCTTACGCAACCTTGTGTTTAACCCCTGTGTTAGAGGGGGGTCTCAGCTAACTCTTACTACGCTTGAATTTAGACACTCCCTATCTCAGACTTTAATGTTTGTTTTAAATGGCCTTGAAGAGTTTCCTCTTCACACCTATTTCAAGGCCTTAAAATCCTAAACTAGTCAATGAACCCAACAAACAGAAAGTCTAATATATTTTAATTTAAGCGTTAATTTTATAGGCTTGATTTACACAAAGGATGTGGTCATGCATCTAATGGTGTTTGGAAGAGACGAAAAAATGAATAAAACTTTTCAGCATCTAAAAGAAAATAAGATACTTCGAATTTAAAGCAAAAGCTTGTAAAACCCTTTGTAAATATCAACTTTTCAAATCAATGTTTCAAGATCTTATAATTGAAAGTTTCCTAAAAAGTGTTTTCGTTTTACTAAGAAAAACTACTTATATTTCCAGGAAAGCAATAAAGAACTTTGAAATTGAAACTCTTTTCTTTTGCAAACAAAAAACCTAGGCTACATTACCAAACTAAATGCAAAATATTCTTTTTTGATTTTTTGAATTGCTTTAACAAGAAAAATGAAACTAAAAATTATTTTTTGTTTTTTAAAGCAAGAAACGGGAAAAAAAGAGAAAACAAAAACCAAGATTGACAGAGACCTTAGGCCGACTGCGTAAACGCATGGATTCAAAAAGAAACCAAATGAGGATCTAAAACTTGAAATTTCACTCTAAACCTCTATGGAAAACAAAATAAAATCAAGAGGCAAGTAGAAAACAAATCTTTAACCCAAGCTAAGGCCAAAACAAAATACTCTGTAAGGTCCAAGAAATCCCTGGGAAGCCTAAATCTTCTGTCATGAAAGAGAAAAAACTTCTCTTTTTAAAAACACTCTCAAGACACAGAGACACGGGTTGTTGCACCAGCAGCTTGCATATGTATGTGGTTTTTCTATTGTGGAGACTTTGTATCTACGCGGGCTAAGCCAAAGAAGAGCGCGTACACCTCTGAGATTTTTTCAAAAAAGAAAAGGACTAGGAAGACTAACTGGGTAGGGAAAGCTGGTAGGCACCTTGTAGGTGACCAGAGACCCTTAAAAGACTCAGTGAACTTGATAAAAAATCAAAAGGAAATAAAGAATCCAATTAAAACCAAAAACCTCCCTCTAAAACCCTAGAGAGACTCCCTAGTGGAGTCGCCAATTCTACTAGCGGGGAAAATACCCCTATTACTATATCAGGGTCAAAGTATAGGCAGAGCTATGATCTCCCTTAAAAGACAATCTAATTCCTAAACTACCCAAAACACTCTAAATGGATGAATAGAAAGAGATAGGAAAGTAGGTCAGAAGTAGTACCTTTGGTCCAAATGTTCAATGTAGACCTCCTCCAGCTTTGTAGCTTCCCAGGATGCAAGTCTCCTCCCAAAGTTGACCTAGAAAGAACACTTATGCAAACAATGCTACAAATATTCTATCTCTACTCATCAAGATTAGGGTTAGATATAAACCATTATGCATAAATCAAATGAAAAAACATAAAGATATCATTTGGGATAATAAAAACATTATTTTATTCAAATCCAAAGATCGAAAATTACAACCTTTCTAGGAGGACGCTCCAGGAACCTGGTCTAGGATCCTCTTAATGTTACTATAATTTCACTATCCCAATGCCTTCTCTCACAATCAACTGGTCAATTTAGGGAAAGGGAAAGGATTGTATAGGAGAAAGGGCTAGAGAGGGAATGTTGAGGCAAGAACTCAAAAAGGGTTGCAAATACTTGGGCAAGGAGGGAAAGGGATTTGGGCAAAGTTTCACTATTCTAATGCTTGATGTTGGAATGGGACCCCAAGACCTCCTTTTATATGACAAAAGGATAGTTATTCGGTTTGGGGACAGGCCACAGCAGGTACAATGGTTAGGAAACCTCCAATATCCCGTTAACTTCGTCGAATCCCTTGCAACTTTTTATTTTTTGCAACTTTTGGAGGTAAATGTGGGTTGTTTAGTATGCATATAGCATATGTGTGTGGGTTGTCTATCATGCAACAAGCGTATGTATGTGGGAATTAGTGCATCATGGTGCGTACATGCTCCAAAAAATGGTTTTTAAATAGATTTCCTCAGCAGTAAATTGGCAAATTGTGAAAGTAGAAATGTCAATGCAATGTATGCATAAGTAGGGACTTTTAGGTCTATAACTGTTTGGAAATATTTTTGGCACCCCAAAGGTTTCACCTCAAATTCTCCAGATTGATAAAAATGTTGTCTGGCATCATATAATGTAATCATTTCCAAAATTGGGATCAAATTTTATCACAGATGGATATTGAATTCTCTCTTTGTTGTGCTTTTCAAGTCTTGGAGATTTGTATGTTGTCTTAGAATACAAATAGAGAAGAATGTATCTATTTTATGTTTCATTCAACCTAGTTACACAAGTATTATTCTGAATTTACATCTTGGGATGTGTTTTAGGTTGATTTTGAGATTATAAAGTATAGGTAATAATTATATGATCCAAGTAACTATATGAGTGGTTTCTAGATTTTTCACAGACGAATACATAGAAAATTGAAAGTAAGAGAATCATTTTTAAGTCATTCAAGTAATTAATACAAGATCTTTCATGTATTGCGTTATTTTCCACTCTTTATCAAACTAAATTGTTAGGTGAGTGATTGTGAGAATCTGTATTATACTTAAGAATGATCGAAGGCATGTCCCTCTACATGGACAGGCCCAAATTCGGGCATGTCCCTATACAAGTACATGCCTGAATTCAGCCATGTCCATGTACAAGGACAGGCCTAAATCCTATACATGGTAATGTTGGCTACATGAAACAAATTTTCCTTTCTAAAATTGAAGGAAGCCACTCTTTTTTAATAAGAATGATTATTCTATATATTAATTAAATGTTTTCAAAATTCTTACTACATAATTAATCATAATTTTATAGTTTAAATGTTTTCAAAATTATTACAACATAATTAATCATAATTTTTACAAATTCTTCTTATTCAAACATAAGGATAGATTCCCTTAACTTGCATATAAAATTTCTCATGACTAGAATTAGGAGTTGTATTGTTAAAAATTAGTATAAATTTATAAAGATTTTTAATTCAAAATTATGATATCAGTTTTGGAATGCAAACAAGTTAGATTACAAACAATTTGATTTTTTCATTTTTCATGATGTATCCTTTCACTCCTACCATATTAAAATCTTAGTTCACATAAAAGTGGGACAACCCATTTCCTTAATAATTATTATTTTTTTACAATAATTTAGCCTTGTCCATGTACAGGGACAGGCCTAAATTCGGGCATGTCCCTGTAGATTGACAGGGCCGAATTCGGCCATGTCCACCTCTTAAAACACAAAACATATAAATAAACAAAAATTGAATTAATTATGAAATAGGTTAAGAATTACTTGGAACCTGAACCGGTGGCAATGGAAAACAACTAGCAACCAGCGAACAGCAACAGTAACCAATAGCAACGACCACAAGCACCAACTTCCAGCATCAATGACCACCAGTAGCAATAACTGTCAACACCAACCAACAGCCAGAACCAACCAAAAACTACCAAACAAAAGCCAGAACCAACCAAAAACTACCAACCAACAGCCAGAACCAACCAAAAACTACCAACCAACAGTTCAGAAAAGTGTAAAGAGAGCGATGTGTGGGGGATATATAAAACATTTTTCGGCCAAAAGGTTTTTTCGGACAAAACCTGTTTTTGGCCAAAAGATTCTTTCGTCCGAAACATATTTCGATTGAAACTATGTCATCGGGGGAAAATCCGGTCGACTTCTTTCGGTTGAAAAAAAAGTTCGGCCAAAAAGATGTTACCTGAAAAAAAAAATCTATTCGACTAATATCATACAGGACAGTTGAGGTGTTTGTCATGAAATTTGATTTGATGTCTAAAGGTTTGGACGAAATAATTATTAGTTCAGCTGGAAAAAAAAATTCACTATGAATTTTGGAGACCCGATTCTCACAAAAGTGTTACCCACCTTCATGATTTTACCCTAGGGTAAAAATGCCTTCAAAGATAGGGTATCCAAAGTGACCAAAAATAATACTTTCAACAATCTCCATCTTGCAATATTTATCTTGGACATCTGTAGGCTTGTAATATTTATCTTGGACATCTTGTAGGCTCCCCCTATATTTGAAATCAATGAAAACAATATTTCTGAAACAAGCCTACAGATGTCCAAGATAAATATTACCCTACAGATGTCCAAGATAAATATTACAATATCATATATGCCTTGTAAACATGTATCATCATCTATGCCTTATTTTGTATCATCAATTTATTCAACAACATAAGTTACCGAAATCAACTGATCCAGATTTTATGAGAAGAATGAAATGAATACAGATTATTAACAGGTGCTTAACACAAAATAACAGAGATACAATAAAACTGGTTTTCTATTCAATAACGAAATAAGTTGAAACTGTAAAATGCAGCGGAAACAAGCTTGTTGGAATGGTGGCGGCTTATCTCTGAGAAGAGATGTGACGGAAGCGCGCATTAGCAAGCAGAAGGTTACAATGAGGCTCTGAAGGAATTTTTACAATAAGCAAGAATGCCAAAAACCCTAGACATCCAAAAACCTAACCCTAGGAGATGAAGCGCCAAAAGTCATGTGGG
>ML846433.1:20377-35673 GCA_009831015.1 Picea engelmannii
CCTTCATCTATCATTTAGGAGATCGATCCCAAAAAAACTTCATTTAGGCCCTCAAAATGGCCGCGGAAGTTAAAACTGCTAAAAATAGTAAATTGCCAAAATTGTCAGAAAATTGTTTTGAGCCAGTTGGAAAAGGTGGGTGGCCACCGATATCCATCTAGATAATCAACACCTTACGAGGATACATGTAATATTTTTCTAAGCATGGCTATTGCATTTCCTTATGCATCCAATTTTCTATCATTCAACCTTATTCAAATAATAATCGGCACTTCATGCATTTTATCTTATATTGGTTTCTTTTATTGGTTCTTGGTATGTCAATTCACTTTAAATCTTGAAATGTTAAAGAGTGCAAGGAACACATAATGAAATGTTAAGAGCACAAGGATTATATAATGGTACCACAGCATGTAAACATAACATATCTATAAAAAATTAGGCTTAACTTTCCACTTTTGTTATGTATAGATTAGACAACTCAATGGTGGTGTAAAGGTACCATGCCATGCAGGTATAACCTATGCCAAACTTATGAGTCCTACTTTTCATTTCCATTAGGTATAGTTAATACAACTCAATGGTGGTATAATGGTACCATGTCATGCAAACATAACCTATTCCAAACTTTTGAGGCTTACTTGCCACTTTCGTTAGGTATAGCTAAAGACAACTTAATGGTGGAATGTTTATTAATTCATTTGGTGGAAATTAATGATATCAGTTAAAATCTAATGTCTTTGTTGGCTCCTTATGCCACTTTGATTTTCAAATTGTGCTACTTTATTGTGTTTTTCACATTTTACTTCTTATTTCTAACCTCGACAATGGATAGTACTAGACATGTAGCCTTGTTTTATTTTTAAGAATTCACATAAAAATAATTTTATCCCATAACCAATTTTCCTTCATCAATGTTGGGCCTTCCAAGGGTTTTATGCTTTCATAAAGTTCATAAATCAATTTGATTCTCTTTTCTTCAAGAAGATCACAATCAATTACTAATTCTTATGACTTTTTTAACTTGATAGCTCCAACCTTATAAATCTCAATCATTTGAATATCATTGGGAAACTATTTGGATCTCTTCATTGATCCATATATTGTATACATGGAATGAAAATATAATCTAACATAATTCACTTAAAAAATAGCATCTTCTTGTGATTCTTCCTTTAGTTGTCTCTTTACTCCTTTGAATTATTGCTTAAATTTTGAGATCTTTTAGCAGTGTTCCAAGAACATTTTTAATATATTTTCTTTGTTATTTGAGTTATATATAATTACTTCCCTCATACTTCTTAAGTTTTTTATACCCAACTCAATTTTCTTACAAGTATTTTTTTTATAAGGTGGTACTCAGAGGATCTTTGGAGGCTTAGAGAAATAGGAATTACGTATAAAAGCTTTGATAGAAACACATTGTTGAATTCTTGGATTTTACTAGTTTAGGCCTCAATTTGTTGTTTTTTCCACTCAACTAATGTGGTTTATTCTTCTACTTTTGATTTGACTACTTGTGTGGTGGCTTGATTAAGCTTGACCGCATTAATTGAAACCATATATTACACAGTGATAATAGAAAATGCATTCTCGACTTGATTCTTTCCATTTCACCTTTATAGGGTATACTACATCGCCAATGATGTATTCTTATTATCATAAATAAAATTGTGTAAACTAAGTAGTTCACCATCAATATCCTCTCTAAATTTCATGAGGAAGTGTCCACTTGCATTCTTATTTAATTTCAATATCTTTTAATTGATTTCTCTCTCTTCAATTTCTTCCAAATCAACTTGTGGACCTTGATGGGTGATCCTGAATGGATCATTATGTAATTTTTCATCTATCTTGGTACTTTTTGGGTGGGAAAATTGGACGAATTGGCTTGCAAGGCCGATTTTGGTGGCAGGTCACAATTTGGATATTTTGGGTCCTAAACCTTCTAAAGCTACTTTGAGGCATCAAACGACACTTTTTAGGGCCAAAATTTTGTGAGCATAGCTCTTATCCCCTCGATGCTATTATACATACCAATACCTTTCCAACAATGTGAAAATCACCTCAATCATAGTTTGTATGCAGAAGTTAGGCCTCCTACAATTGGACCTATCTTGTTGACCACCTTGGTATTGAGTGGATGCCATGTTAGCCCCCATTACTTATATGTGGGCCTAGTCATGTGTGGACTTTCAAGAATATTTTAGAAATTCCAAAACCATAACACTAATTGAGGGTTCAGGTATGCAAAACCCCTAACCCTAGATGACTATTAGACTATGTTAAATACTAGGCTGCTAGGAGGAGTGGGAATTTAATTATTTTATCATTATACTCATTCCATAGTTGAGAATAGAATCTAGGAGTGGGATTTGAGAGTATAATAGAGGAGGAAGAATATTTTGTAGCAGTCATTCCAACCATAGTCCTGTCAAAGGAAATTGGGTAGTGAGTACCCCTTTATTTGTATTTGCATTTTAATATTGATGAAAAGAGAGTAGAGCATAGACCTCACCTTCTATATAGGTTTTCTCCCATTTTAGGTTTCTTATGATACATCTTGTGTTCATTTGTCTGGATGTTGTGTTCATTTGATTGTTCTTTCATTTTAGTATTTTAATTGTTTTCATAAATTTGAGCAATAAGCCAGTGCTAACAAATTTGAGATCTAAGGAAATAAGCCTACATAATAAAATATTTTAACAAAATACAAGATCCGTTGTGACAATTTTTTCTAGTGGAATATAAATGATAGTTTACATATCCTATAGGTATTATTAAAGTAGTTTTCTTTGGGTTATTTGTGGAAAGTTGTAGGATACATAAATTTTCTTAAGAAGGAAGTCACACAACACTATTCATGGGAGATGAGTCCATTCATAAAAACCCTTGGGATTTAATGGAAGAGAGATTTGTGAGGCTGGAAGAGAAAGTCACTAATATCTCTCACAACATGGCCTTCCTCATGGTGGCTCTAGGAAAAAAAATTGGACCTTTTGGGGAGGTTGGTGGCTCTAACTTGAATTTGGATTGGGAGATACACTAGGAGATCCAAAAAAGAAGTCGAAAAAAAGAGATTTATAAACAACAACCAAGTTCTAGTGCTATCACTCCTTCACAACCTCTATTTAAAATAGAAGTGAAAGTGGAAATAAATCCATACCAAGGTGAGATCAATTTTGTTAAGTTGATTAATTGGTTGAAACAATTAGAAGTGTATTTTAGTGTCCATAATATAGATGAAGAGCAGAAAATTACATTTTCCCGACTTAAACTAGAGGGTCATGCACTAATAGGGTGGGAAAGATACACAGAGACACACAACCCCTCATCAAGTCCCAATTTCACCCTAATGGGTATGTAGAGGACCAGTGGATCCATTGGCATCACTTTAGGCTGAGGCAAGGGCAGAGTGTGCAAGAGTACACCACTGAGTTTAGGAATATAGTGATCATGTTGGGTATCTCTCCCAAGAATCCATATGTATTACTCAAGTATTTTGGGGGTCTACATAGCCATCTACTTAAACAAGTGATGTTCTTCAAACCTAGGACCGTTGATGAGGATTTTTTTCAAGCACAATACCTAGAGAAAGACCATCGATATGCTTCCAAGGAGAGGAAGAAGAAGTGGAAAGGAAAAGACAAGAAAATAATAACTACAACACATCAATGAAAGGATCCAAACAACCACTGCAACCATTTTAATATTGATGGTCACATCGAAGATAAGTGTTGGAAGCTACATATAGAGATGAATCCATATAACTGTAAGAAGGAATCCAGGAAGAATAACCTACTAGCCATGGATTCAAGTAACTTGGTAGAGAGAAACTCCGATGTGGATGAAAATATTGTCTACACCTCAATGAAGAAGGAGGTCAATTTGAGTATCGTTCATCACAAGGAAGAGAAGGAGATTACTAAACCATTCCACATTAAGTTCCAAGTCAAAAACACCAAGGTGGATTCTCTATTTGATTATGGTTTACATGCCAACCTCATAGTATCTGACCTGGTAAAAAAGCTTGGGTTGGAAGTTCATGATCATCTTATCCCATATCCATTGGTATTGGTAAATAAGGATGTAGAGATCAAAATCACTAAATGGTGTAAGATGAAGTTTGTTATAAGTGTATATTGTATTTATGAAGTGGAGTTATATGTAGTACCCCTTGACATGTGTGGAGTAGTGTTTGGAGGCCCCTACATGTATATGAGGAATGTGATCTCCATGAGGAGAGAAAACTAGTACCATATAATCAATGATGGGAAATATTACATCATCAATGAACACAAAGGTGTGTCAAATATCTCTCTAGTAAGTTCTAGCCAACACAAAAGGTTGATCGGTTATAGTAAGAAGTGTGTATTTATTTTCTTAATAGAGAATCAACCAGGTGATGAATCTGTTAGAAAAAAGGCATCACTGGAGGGAAGTACTCCATAGTAAAAAATTTAGTTGGAGGAGTTATTTAGGCATAAAAAGGAGTGTTCAAGGAGCATAAATGGTTACCACCCAAGAGGGAAGTGGAACACGAGACACAATTGTTGCTTGAATCATCATTACCAATTATTAATCTCTATAGACAGTCTATTCTAGAAGCGGATGAAGTGAAGAAATAGTTGCAACAACTATTGGAGTAGGGACTAATTTGACCACACACCTCACCTTGTGGGCCACCTATCATCATAGTACCCAATAGGAATGGGACTTGGTGGATTTGTATTGACTATATATATTTGAACAAGATCACACTCAATAATCCATTTGTCTAGGATCGATGATTTCTTAGACCAATTGCAGCATGCCAATTAATTCACCAAGTTGAATCTCAAATTGGGATACCACCAAGTATCTATTAAATAAAAAGATACCTGGAAGACCACCTTCAAGACAAGGTAATGTTTGTATGAATGGTTATTCATACATTTTGGTTTATGTAATCACCAACTACATTTATGTGATTGATGAATGATGTATTGAGTCCCTATTTAGATTCAATTGTAATAGTGTATTTGGATGACATATTGGTTTATAGATCTACCTGGGAAGAGCACATATTGCATCTTATGTAGGTGTTAGATAATTTTAAAATCATTAGTTTCTAGATAACCTTAAGAAATGTGAGTTTTCTCAACAATCATTGATGTATTTGGGGTATGTGATTGGTGGAGGGGAACTTAGTATAGATCCTACAAAGATGGACGTCATCCTCAAGTGGTGAGTTCCTTCTAATGTCACTGAATTTAGGATATTTTTTGGGGTAACACAATACCTACAGAAGTTTATAGCATCATTTTTAGTGGCATCTACACCACCCCATGCCATAACAACTAATGGTAATAGTTTCTAGTGGGGATAGAATTAGCAGAAAGATTTAAATGAGCCCAAATTAAATATCAACTAGTCACTAGTCCCTGCATTTCCTAACTTGTAGAATCGTTTCTAATTAGAGACATATGCAAGTGGATATGATATGTGAGAAGTATTGATGTAGGGAGGTAATTCGATATGTTATCACTATGAAATGTAGAATAAGGGAGTCCTAAGATACCCTACATGTGATAAGGAACTATATGCCTTGGTTCATGATATTAAGAAGTGGAAGCACTATATAATGGGAAAGGAAACCATTATCCACACATATCTCTAGCCATTATAGTAGTTGCAGGTCCAAAGTAAGCTTCAATAAACTATACACGGCAAGTAGATGGGGTTTTTTCATAGTTTAATATAGTCATCAAATATAAGAAGGGAAACACTAATAATTTGGCAGACATGATTTCAAGGCCACCCACGTCCAAAATTACATCTTTGGGAACCCTTATGCACATAGATCCTTTTACCCATGATGCATACAAAGACGTATACATAGAATATGAGGACTTTAAAGAGGTGCTTGAATAACTATAGGGTGAAATTGATGTAGAAGAAGGTGGTAGTAAGGTTGACTATCATCTCTATAATTGGGTGCTCTACAAGATAGACAAGCTCTGTGTCCCTAAAGATGAAATATTGAAGATTATTAGAGATGATCACACCTCCAAGGTTGCATGATATTTTGGTCTTGGGAAGATTGTTTCCAACTTACAAAGGTATGTGTATTGTCCCAAAATACAAGAATATGTATCTCAATATATTACAAGATACATACTTTATTGTACCAACAAGACCAATAACAGAAAGAAATGGTTAAAACATTGCTTACCTATACCCACTCGACCCTGGGAAAGAATTTCCATGGATTTTGTGGGTATCTTGACAATAAACAAGAAGGGACATGACTATATATTCATGGTAGTCGATAGGTTCAACAAGATGTGATTTATTATTCCATGTAAAAATACCATTAAATGACAAGAAGCAGTAAACATGTTCTTTGAACATGTTTGGGTACACTTTGGGATACCAAGAACCATCATCTCAAACATGGATGCCATAATTCTTAGTGCCTTTTGGACTAGACTTTGGCAAAAGATTGAGACCAATTTGAAGAGATCTACAACATTCCATCCATAGATAGAAAGGAATACAGAAGTAGTCAATAGGACATTGGTTCATCTTTTGAGGGGTTAAAATCAAAAGAATCCAAATACTTGGGATGATAATTTGATCTATATTCAATACTCTCATAATAGAGTAGCCCATACTTATACTAGTAAGTCCCCTTTCAAAAATTCTTTGGGTAATTTCCACCTTCACCCTTGGATGTTGTCTATGGAAAATAAGGACAACTAAGGGAAGAAATCATAGGAGAAGTGTTGAAAGATGAGAAATTTGTTGAAAATATTAGGTAGATCCATTTGCAAGTACAAGAGATGTTGAAGAAGTCACAAGAAAAGTACAAGGCCCAACATGATCAACATAGAATTAAAGAAACATTTAAGGTGGGAGACAAAGTTTGGTTTTAGTTGAGAAAATAAAGGATACAAGGTATTGGAGATCAAGTCTCTATGGTATGGTCCTTTTAAGGTATTGGATAAGGTTGGTGATAATGCCTACAAACTCAGTCTACCCCCATATATGCACATTTACTCAGTATTGAGTGTGGAAAATAAGAAACTCTATGAGCCTTCCATGTTGGATTAGGAAAATAAGGAGTAGGTCCTACCCACCATAGAGGACTTAGCACTAGTGTAATGTCCCCTAGCCCATCTAAGCAACATTACGGTGTAGAATACTCTTAAAAATGAAATTTTTGCTAATTGATTTAATTTATTTACATTTAACTCATTTCATGTAGCTTTCAGCTACGAATTAAAACAGATTTGGATACTATCCATAACCAAAAAAATAGAATCATTTACAACATGCTAATAATAAACATGAAATGAAGCTAACAACTCATTACAGCAGCATATAAATCACTTCCAAATACACATAGTTCATTCACAGCAATTAAATACATAATAATAGCAAGATAAAACACTTATATTTTCACAACAATTGTGTAACCAGATACTTGGGATGGGAGTTCCACCCAACCATAGAATGATTGTTTCAAATCTCAACAGGCAGTCACCCCTGAGTTGGGGCTAGAAATCCACAAAAGTGGGTGGTCTCTCACAGTCCACTCACAGCTCATAAAACTCTCAACCCAACTGATATTTTCTTATAGCTATCCCGATTTTTCACCAGATCTCTTCCTCTTGACCTATCCAACCCAAGGAATGTACCCCTTCATTGATCTCAATCCCTTAGGTGTCTCATTCATTTATCAGGTTCTCTCTAGAACAGAAAAATAGGAATCTCTCAGTTGGGAACTCAAGGGAAATTGTTGCTAGAAAAACTATTAGCAAACCAACAACAAACACTTGTTGTTTTAGTGCAACTCACACAGGAGTTCACTCTTCAGGCCTGACAACCTATCTCTTCATATTTTCAGCTCCATTTCTCTCCAATTACGCTCCAGCATGCTCTAGAATTTGCCCTCCATGGTTGCATCATCTTCTAGCTCTTTTTCTTTCTCTCTCCTTACTTCCCATGCCCAAAATTGACTAACTAACAATTATTGTTCCCCCCCCATACGAATTTCCTCTCTTTGGTTTTCCTTTATTGATTCACACTCTTCCCCAAGTTGATTGTACTCAACCCCCATGTGCTCAAAAAATTTGGAATGTGCACTCACACCCACCCTCTTACATGTATTCAATGATTGACTTTGGGAACACTCAATCAGAAATGGGAAGGTTCATATACGAATAGCAAATTTAGGGACAATGGGTTAAATCAATATACATGGGTAGTTTCCCCCATCATACCCTTCTTGGCCATTATCCTAGACTCTCCCACCTCTTGTGTATTAATTCAACCCCCATCTCTTGTCCATGTCCCCTTAGCATCTCGCAACACATTTTATTATTAAAACATTGAAATACAATTCACATATTACATCGCTTTGGCCGCAGCCACATATTATATCTACATAAGCATTAATTAAACTAGGGATTATAGTGGGGATGTTACATTTCCCCTCCCATACAATTGTGCGTCGTCCTCGGTGCACTCTATGTCGATATACATATATGCAAATTTACATCACAATACTTAGAAAATAAAATTTTGCAATTTTACAACTCCACCAACAACTCCAACCAAAATCTCATGTTCCTCTCAACTTGCCGACCCAAGGAATGAACCATTTTTTTATCAAATTTAACCCAAGGGATGAATCATCTTTTTATGAAGTCTAACCCAATGAATGAGCCATTCTTTTATCAAGGTCCCCAATGCAATTGGAAAGGACTCTAAGATGTGGTTCTAGAACTCTAGCTGCTCAAAACAGAGTCTTCCATTTTGTCTTCTTCAAAACTATAAAAAATTTACGGGTATTATTCCCACATATTTTCTACATGCTCCCATGTAGCATATTCAGAACCATAGCAGGTTCATTGAACCTTTACCATCCCTATGGCTTTGTTCCTGGGCACTTTGACTTTTCGGTCCAGGATGTGTACTGGTTCCACCCGGAAATCCCCTTCGTTCTCCACCTGGATCACATTCCAATCAATTATGTGGTTACGATCAGGCACATATTTCTTTAACAATGCCATACGAAATACATTATGCATGCTCATGGATGCAGAAAAAACTAACATGTATGCAACTGGCCCTATCTTTTCTAATATTTCAAAAGGCCCATAATATATTGTTGCCAACTTTGGGCAGCTTCCTAATCTTAGTGAACTTCTCCTTTCCTTCACTTTCAAAAACACATGTTCTCCCACTTTAAAATATCAGAAAACTTTGTTCTTCTCTACATAAAAAAATCTCCTATCATGGGCAGCCTTCGAACTCTGCTTTATCTTTTCCATCTGATCTTCCATTTATTTTAACAATTTTGGCCCAACAATTGCTCTGTCTGTTGGATTATCCCAACTCATTGGTGTGTTACAATTTCTGGCATATAATGCCTCAAATGGACTCATTTTCAATGAGGTTTGATACCCATTGTTGTAGGAAAATTCAACCAAATGGATATAATCTTCTCACTTTGATGGTTGATCCATCACATACATTCTAAGCATGTCTTCAATTATCATGTTAGTACTTTCTATTTTCTCATCTAACTCTTGATTATATGTTGTACTGAGATTCAAATTTTTCCAAAATCCCTTGAACAAACCCTTCCAAAAATTGGAAGTAAATTTTGGATCTATGTCTGAAACTATTGCCTTAGGAACTCCATGTAGCCTAGCAACTTCTCTCATATAAATTTTGGCAATATTTTTTGCCTTGTGTGTAGTCCTTATTGGAATGAAATGTGTTTCTTTAGTCAACTTATCCACCACCACCATGATGGAATCATGTTGCTTCACTGTTCTGGGTAGCTTAGTAATAAAATCAACTGTAACTACTTCCCACTTCCATTCCGGAATGGGAAATGGATTTAGAAAACGTATTGGGTGTATATGTTATGTCTTTACCTTTTGGAATTCTAGACATTTGGCTATGTAATTAGTCACTTCTTTCTTCATTCTTGGCCAAAAATATTGGATTCTTACTGTTGCAATTGTTTTCTGATAGCCTGGGTGCCTGGCATATGGCACATTGTGCATCTCCTTCAGCACTGCATTTTTCAACTCCCTGAAATTCAGCACATACACCTTACCTTTGTACATGATAATTCCATCTTCTTTCATCTCATAATAATTAAATTTCTGTTATAAATTACCTTGTTGTAATGTCTCTTTTATTTTTAAATAATTTTGCTCTGAATTTGTTGTTGCAACAATTTTGTCCTTCAGATATGTCATGTACATTCTAATGGTTGCGGTATGCACTTCATGAGCTCTCTTGTTGAGTGCATCGACCACTTGATTTTCCTTTCCCTTTATGTGCTTAATTTTGAAGTCATATTCACTCAGAAATTCCAGCCATCTAGTTTTCCTAGCATTTTGTGTTGGTTGTCCAAACAAATGCTTCAGACCACAATAGTCTATCCTTAGCTTAAATTTATTACCCATATGTTAATGTCTCCACATTTTCAATGCATTTACAATCATTGCTAACTCCAAGTCATGTGTAGCATAATTCCTTTCATGCTCTTTTAATTTTCTAGACTCATAGCATACCACATGATCCTTTTGACTAAGGACTCCACCAAGCCCTTCCTTGCATGCATCGGTACACACAAAAAAATATTCATTTGGATCTACAATATTTAATATTGGTTCACTTGTCAATATTCCCTTCAACATTTGAAAACTATCTTCACACTTGGAAGTCCATTCAAATTTCACTCCCTTCTTTTGCAAATAAGTGATTGGATTTGCAATCTTTGAAAATCCTTTTATGAATCTTTGGTAATAACCGGAAAGACCCATGAATGATATGACCTATGTCACATTCTTTGGCATTGGTCATCCTCTAATGGCCTCTATCTTCTCAGTATCAACTTCTATCCCTATTGTTGATATTATATGCCCCAAGTAATGAATCTTCTTTTGATAAAAAAATGCACTTAGATTGGCATACAATCTATGTTCTCTTAAAACTTTCAACACCATTATTAAATGTTTCTCATGTTCCTCTTCTGATTTAGAATAGACGAGTATATCATCTAAGAATACAATCACAAACTTGTCCAGGTATTCCCTGAACACTCCATTCATTAGACACATGAAAATTGTTGGGCCATTTGATAGCCCAAAAGGCACTACCGTGAATTCATAATGCCCATATATTGTTTTGAAAATTGTCTTGTTGATGTCTTCTTCCTTTATCCTTACTTGATGAAATCCTGATCTCAAGTCAATCTTTGAAAATATTCTTTCACCTTTCAGTTGATCAAACAAATCATCAATTTTGGGTAAAGGATACTTATTCTTTATGGTGACCTTATTAAGTTGCCTAAAATCAACACACATAATTTTAAAAGGTTCCATCCTTCTTCTTATGTGTATATACCCCTTTTTTAAAAACTCTTCAAGTTGCATATGTAACTCCTTCAATTATGGTGTACCCATTCTATATGGTGTCTTGGACATTGGGGTAGCTCTTGGTACCAAATGAATAGAGAAATCAATGTCACTCTTTGGTGGAAATCATGGAATTTCTCTAAAAACATCTTCAAAATCCCTCAATATTGGATTGTCTTCAATTCTTGCCACTGTATCTTTGGTTGCTTCCTCCATATGGGCTGCAAAAATTTGACATACCTTCATGAAGCACTTCTTCAACTGCATAGATGAAATCTCTCTAACATCTACAACTCTTGGAATGCCTTGAATCTTGCCTTGTTTCCCTTCCTCATCAAGACATGTGATTGTCTTGTTGTAACAGTCTCGGATAGCATGATGTTTTTCCAACCAATCCATGCCAACTAGATAGTCGTATGAACCCAATGGTATGATGTTTTACATCTACCTTTGTGTTGATTCCATTCATGTATATTTGAAAATATTTAACCAACTCATTGATCTTTCTCTTAGCCCTCGTGGCTAACTGGACTAACCAAGATTTCTTATGCTTGCTTATTTGCAAGTGAAATATTTCAATAATGTTAGAATTTATGTAACTATGGCTAGCTCTAGAATCAATTAAAATTGTTATGGGTTGGTTATCAATCTTACCTTCCACTTCGATCATGGAGGATTGATATTCTTCTTGCTTGTTGTCCAAGGTTGCATAAATCCTTGGGATTCTTCCTCCCATGTCTCCCATTGTTTCAGCCTCCTGAATGTTGTGGAAAGTCCTCATTCTTTCTCCTTTATGAGGGAATTCCCTATATCAGTGATTCCCTTCACATCCCCAACATTGAGCAGGCTTCTACCTCAATCTTTTCCCAAATGAATCTGCATTATTTTCATCATTTTAAGTTGTCTGGCCTTGTTGATTTGCGTGGGAGTTATTTTTGAATAATTGTGGCTTGAAACCTTTCTGCCTTTGAATGTTTTCCCTTTCATCTTGTCATTCCAAGCCTTTTGGAACATTGGCCTTCCTTTTCTTTTCTCATAAAGGTGCCTTTATTTCCTTATGGTTTCTTCCAAGGTCTTGGGGTTATCATATTGAATCTTGTCACTATAGAAGGAGGGTAACCGACTTAGAAACCTTTGTATTTTAAATGTCTCATCCTTGATGAAGTCAACATACTTAAACAATTCAAAGAACCACTTCTCATATTCCTTCGTTGTCGTGGTTCCCAACTTGAGTTCAAATAACTCTTTCATCTTTCTCTCATAGTAATGCTCGGACAAATATTTATCTTGGAAATATCCTTTGAACTACCTCCATGAGATCCTTTTCTCATCAAGGTTCTTGGCCTGCTTAAGTTAATCCCACCACATGGTGGCCTTTCCTTGCAAATAGTAGGTGAAAATTATAGCTTCTACCGGGGATGGGTAATCATGCAGCTGGAAATATTTCTTTATTTCCAACAGCCAGGCCTTTCCCTCTTCTCCTTTCCTATGCTCACCATTGAAACTAGGTGGATTGATTTTCCTAAGTTCACCTTGCAAGATGTCTGCCTCAGGCATTCTTATTTACCTCCGAACAAGGGACACACTTGGGTTGCTCCCTGGCCCTGACCTTGCATGAGTTATTCTAGTGTACTTCCTTGGAGAATGATGGTGCATGCTCATGCTTCTTTAATGATTATCATTTCCATGATCATCCCTTTTGCTATGGGACCTCGATGTTGATACTTGTCTAGCACTAGTTGTTTTCTTGGTGCCAGAGTCCTTGTTGACTTACTTATGCAACATGTTTAAGATTTGAAATATCTATTCATGAGCCTTCATAATCCTTTCATTATCATCCATGTAGCTCTGCACTTCCCTATGCAGGCTTCTCATAGTGACATGCTCTTTCCTATCTCTCCTTCCATTTGACTCTATCCCAACATTCCTCATGCTGACATGCATACCTCTGAACTCTTCCTCATAGCTATAAGATCCTTGAGCATATTCCATAACTCTCGTCCTCATATAAGAACTAAAGTTTCTTTATGTACCTCTAATTCTGTAAGAAATGTGCATGTAATAATTACTTTTAGAACATGTGTATTATAAAACATTTCATTAATTAGAATACGTGTTGTTTCCTCATCAATTTATGAAGGACGCATTTCATCGTTCCCACTATGATTGTGTGGATGCATTCCTCTATGAAATAGTTTCCCAACAACTAAAAATTTTCCCAAAATCGAGCTCTGGTTTGAAATTTATAGCCTTCCGAAGTTTTTCGGGGCCTCTTTGGCCAATGGCCATCCCCTTCTCCATGTGGCATCTATGTAGCTTCACCTTTCTCATGCCATATGACATGGCACAGTCGTGACCTAGGTCGTCATCCCTTGACGATGATGTGGCTGCCAGTTGCAGGGAATATCTCATCATCTTCGCGAATATCGGGCCTTCCGCCCTCCTTCGTTCTTATACAGGTCTACAACCACTTTGGAGACCTGAAGTCCCAAAGTCTCCTTTCACTCCAAAATATATGGTGGGGATCAATCCACTGATCCGAAATCGGATCTAGAAGCCTGACAGGGCTTGAAAAATGCTCAAAAATGAAAGTGCTCAGAATCCAACGAAACCAACGCCATTGTGTCTGTCTCGTCTTCCTGATTTCGGTGGTATATTTACTTTTTCAAACGGGCTCTGTATGCAAAAGTTATTGCGTTCTGATCGGAAGCCCAAACAGGTAAAAAGTCAAAGGTCAACTGGTCAAAAAGTCAATGTTGATGTCAGCATGATGACTGTGTAGTAGATGACGTGGCACTCTCTGGCTGATGGTGATTGGGCAGGTTCACTGACAAGGCAGACATGTGGCAGGAAAATGGACCAGTCAATAGCTGACAAGTAGCATTAATCTGTCAAATGGGGAGATGCCATGTGGCCCAGTCATGGGCAGCCACGTGGCACCCAGTCATTAGTCAAAGTGGCAGGTTTCAAAAGTTTTGGGGTCCATGGGTTTTGAACCCATGACCAACCACTAAGCCTAAGCACCTTCACAATAGTCCTATAACCAATGCGCCATGTCATTTCTTGTTTAAATGAACCACTTTATATTTATTTAAAGTGTAATTGATGTAATATGGCAGAAAGGGGCTAGGGGGCCAGCGCACAGCCCTTTGGGCTAGCGATCGGCCACATAGCCCCATACGACCATGCAAAGGGGGCGCGTGCTCAGGAAAGGGGGATTATGCCCAATTATAGTTATAAAGTGGGTTTTCTAACTGATTTTGGGTTTTTAATTAATGTTAAACCTATTTTTAATGGTTTTTATCCATTTTTGGGAGTTATTGGGCAGTTTTGGAGCCTAAATTTTAGGAGGAAGTTGGAGATGAGAAACCAACTTCCCAGATATATAACCCAGGCCTGTTTGAGGCCATAGGGGGCATTCAGAGCAGAGTTATGCTGAGGAGAAGCCAAGCCAAATCCATTTTGAGGCAGAGAAGCTTTTGAGGAGGAGACGCTGTCGGATCATTTCTGGGAGCTCCGGACGTCCGTTTTGCGTGCCATTTTCTTTCCATTGTTTTAGAGATCTGGAAGAACATGACCAGATCATTCTTGTAGCCATTTGTCATTGCAGCGATGTACTTTTGAGCATTTGAAAAAAAATAAAGAAGCCTTCCCCACAGAGAAAAGACCCGGAGACGTAGGCAAAGTTGTGTCGAACTCCGTTATCAATCTGCGTGTTATGGTTTGATGTCTATTATTTCATTTCAGATCTGCATATGTGTATATGGCTGTTATAATTCCTCTTCTTTCCTCATTCTTTCACTAAGTTTCTCAAATGGTTAATTAATGCATGCAAAATTAAAACTCAACCATAAGTCATTAAAAGATCCT
>ML846434.1:0-10046 GCA_009831015.1 Picea engelmannii
CAATATAAAACAAAATATTATTGAACCTACCCGTTTCCCGGATCACAGTCTCGTTGACAGCACAAGCGAAGAAATTCCAACTATTCCATCCCATTTGCGGGGTTTGGCCGACTCCATTATTAAGTTGAAACTTTCCATAATTATAATTATTGTACAGTACGCTCCAGGCCTTTGTCCCATGAATACTCCACGGAGTCTGTCGCCCTGTGACAGTGGCAGAAAATTTGCAAACGCAGATAATAATGACAATGGATAGAGCCAGAGAACCCATCATTTTTGGCTCCGAAGATGTCAAGCAAACAATGTGAATCAACTCAGCAGTAAGAGCAGAACCCCAACAGCAGTAGATTGCTCAACGCGAATGTCATTCAGGAAGCAAGGGATCCTTCCCATCGATCACACATTATCTGGCAGTAGATACATCAATGGCCAGCACTAGCAAAGTGCTCAAAACAATGGCGAGGATGCGAGCCATGGTGGGCGAGATTCTTGGAACCTCTGAATAGATCAAAGGCAAGATCTGTGGTGAAGAAAGAACGATGCAAGGAAGGTCTCGGTGGATGAGAACGAGGCGACAGAGGAAGGACACATAGGGTTCGAAGAGCTGGCAGGTGTAGGGTTTTAGGGTTAGGTATGAAGAGTAAGCAGGAGGGGGCACATGGGCCTCATGCGAGGACCCACTGCCCGACTCTAGTTTTTTTTTCTATTATTCATTTATTATTAAAAAAAATAAAAATTCTTTCCTTATTTTATGTGTAACTTAGGTTAAATATTAAAATATTAATGTTTGATTTATATTAAATATTAAATATTAATTAAAAAAATTCATTTTAATATGTATTATTTGATAAAAAAAAAAAATATTTTAAACCTCCATGAAGTGGCACCCATGGGAATGGAACTCGTGACCTATTGAAACCAAACCAAATGCTTCCACCAATAAGCCAAACATGTGACTTGAAATTAAATGTTTTGATTGGAAATTAATATTAAATTTAAGCTATAAGATTTTAATTTAATGTTAAATGCTAAATATAATTTAATTTAATGTTAAATTTTAATTTTAATAAATAGAATATAATTTAAATTACATATAGTTAATTTAGAGTTTAGATTTTATGATTAATTAATTGTAATATTAATTGATCATGTTTTAATTAATTAATTATGTTTTAAATTAATTAAGTATTTTGTCTTTTAAATGAGTAAAAAAAAAAACAAAATTGAATTATTAAAGGGTTTTGAACCCGCGACCCCCACCAAGCGAAGAGCCTTAAAAACAACACTAACACCAATGCGCCACACATATCACTTTTACAAATAAATTCGCATATAAATAGTTTAATTATCAATAATAGCAAGGTACTAGCCTGAAGAATAATCTCTGATTATCCAAGCGTCAGGCTCATGAGACCTTACACACAAATCATCGAGCCAAGCGGCAAGTTCCTTGATAAATGCAAGAAGGTTATGAACAATAAATCTGACCCATTGATTTTGGAGGACAACTAAGAATAAGCCAGCATCTTCAATGCATAGCCATCGGATAAGGGTTTAAGGTTAAATAAGATTAAAAGATCATTAATTGTGCCCATTGTCAATAGGTGTATGCCTTTTTGCGTAAATTAATAAACATAAGGTCGGAAGTCACTTTAATCAAGTTGTAAGTGAAAAGTTAAAAAAGGGCTTAGACTAGGACAAGTGGGAAGGAGGCGGCATATGCACTAGGAGAGTAAGCATAGGAAGTGGCGAGTATGGCGCAAGGCTAGTATAGCTACAGGACAAGGGAACCAATAGTTTTTTCATAGGTGCGAAGAAATCAAGCTTAGACACTTAATCCTAACCCTAACCTAGCCAATCCCCTAAATGAGTAATGTCTGTTTACAGACAAGTAAAGAAAACTTATGCCTAACCCTGTTTCTAGTTTGAGTATCACCAATTTGAAACATCCTGGAACTCACCCTGACAACTTTGGTTGATGCAGGTCAAAATCATACAGGATGGTTAGGACTCGAGGGAATCGAGGCAGGGGATCGTCGTCACAAGAACCGCCAACACCACCAGCGCCACCGCCACCATCGCCCGAACTAGCCCTCATCCTGCACTCGTTGGAAGCCATTAACGAGACTTTAAAGGGGCGACAACCGGCAGGGATTGAAGTGGAACCCCCACCGTCTAGAACGGGTAATCTAGAAGCGTCAAGGGATTTAGGGGGAGGACCTCCACTTGAAGACATCACGCTATAATTGCAGAATATCAAACTTCCGGAGTTTGTCGGGGGTCGCGCTAGTGAACGCGCGGAAGCATGGTTGGAATGCATGACAAGGTGTTTTGCCTTAAGGGACTATGCATCCAACTCAAAGGCAAAGATCACCATTTTTCAGTTAAGAGACAACTCCTTGAACTGGTGGGGCAATGATCCAGGTGGATATCAGTGGCCACCCACGTTTTCCAAATAGCTCAAAACGACTTTCTGGCAATTTTGGCAATTTACTATTTTTAGCAGGTTTTAACTTTTGAGGCCATTTTCAGGGCCCAAATGAAGGTTTTTCGAGATTGAGGTTCTCAATGATAGTCAATGGCATATTGAGCCCCCAAAATGAATCTCCTGGATGATACCTTTCCAACGATCTATCACACGCCTCAAACGGAGATCATATGCAAAAGTTACGACCCTAGGAAGTTGATGTACTCACTTACCCAAACGGGGCCCACATGACTTTTGGCGCTTCATCTCCTAGGGTTAGGTTTTTGGATGTTTACGACTTTTGGAATTCCTGTTTATTGTAAAAGGGCCTTCAGAGCCTCATTGTAATCATCTTCTTGCGAATGCGAGTAGCTGTCACATCTCTTCTCAGAGATAAGCTGCCACCATTCTAGCGAGTCTTTCATTCTGTATTTTTACGGTGTCTGTACATTTCTCTGATTAATAGAAATTGTGTATTACTGTATATCTGTGTTTATGGTTGCATCTTTGATACATTTATGTTATATTATTGAATATCTGTAATACCTTTGTACATTTCTTTATTATACCTCCGCTCTCATTTCGTGCCGAAAATAATCCAGATCAGTGGTATCAGAGCAGGTTGCTCTTGATTGTTTTTTCAGTGCATGTCCCCGATGAGGTCAGAGTATAGCAAGTTGGGTCTCGAGCTTGTCTCTCTTGAAGACAACCTCTCTCGCACACCCAAGAAACCCTCAATGGCGGAAGAAAAGAAAAACGACGGAGCAGACGATCCTATCAATCTGTTGCTTGAGCAAGATCTCACGTGACAAAGGGACGAAATGATGGAGAATTTTTCCCACATCCTTCAACGCCTACTGATATCATCAAGCACATATTCATCAAGCGACCACTTTGGAGGCACCTGGCCTTTCAAGGTACAAGTTAATTTTGATATTCCTGTATTTGAAGGACAGATAGATGCAAAAGCCCTAGAAAAATGGTTAATTCTGCTGGAAGGTTATTTCTCTGTTCACAATTTTTCTGACAAATAAAAGATCGCCTTTTCACTCCTTAAATATCTCCCTCATGTCAAACAATGGTGGGAAACTTACTGGGAGAAAAGTTCCATAGAGGAGTCTAGAATATGTGGGGCCGATCCCACTTGGGATTTTTTTGTGGATTTGGTAAAAGAACAGTATTACCATGTTGGCAACTATGAGGACCAGTACATGAGATGGACCACACTATGGCAAGAGAGGGGCCAAGAAGTTTCAGAGTTCACCAATACCTTCCATACCTTGCGCACCAAGCTGGGTATCAAATACTCTCAGCGACATTTGGTTCTGAAATACCGTGGGGCTCTACACAGATACATCCAAACTGAAATGGATTTTCTGGACATCTCATCACTCGGTGCTGCTTATCGATATGCTGTTAAAATTGAGCAGAAATTTAAGCACCAAAACAAACGGGAATTCGGGTCTGCAAATCCGCAACAACCAAAGTATGAAAAAGACGGCCCGAACAAACAGTCTTCCGAAAACCAGTCCAAGACACAAGAAAAGAAGGGTCACGGGAAGACAAAGAGGGACATCGGAAAATGGTGCGAGTTCCAAAAAATCCCTTGGCACAATACCGATGAATGTCGCTCAAAATAGTCATTGGTGGCCGAGATCAAAGACAAGGAGCCAAACCTTGATTCAGAATCTGATTCTAAAAATAATGGTAAAAGACAGATCATCGACGCAGACCCCATTTCTATTGTCGCAACCGTAGCAATTCAACCAGAAGAACCAACAGATCCTGAAGAAGGGGAGCACCTTTTTCATTCACAGATGTGGGTGAAGGGGACCCCGCTGCATTTTATTGTTGATAGCGGAAGCCAGAAGAACCTCATCTCAGCAGAGGTCATGAAACAGTTGGGATTGTTGACAACACCACACCCGTAGCCATACAACATTGGGTGGCTTCCCCAAGGACGAGATCTCCGTGTTAGCCAACAGTGTCGATTATCATACGGCATCCAACCCTTCAAGGATGAGGTATTATGTGATGTTTCCCCACTCGATGTCTGTGATGTGCTCTTGGGCCAACCATATATGTAGAGATGCCATGTTGTTTATGAGTCTCGACCCCATAGTGTCATTGTTACTTTGGGGGGTCATCTCTATAGAATACCAGAGGTAGTTCCGACTACTGTTCAACCTAAAAAGTGTCGCAAGGTAGTATCTCATACTGCAAAATTCAGCTTCTTCACAATCTGTTCAAAAGGAGAACAAAAGGACATTGCAACCACTACAGTCTTGCCCCAAGCACCTTCTATCCAACAGAAGCAGGTTGACAAGGCTGCAACAAAGTGCAAAGATTCCTTCTGCACATCGTCCTCTCATGTATCTCGACTTGTTGAGCAGCCTCAACCGCAACAGGTTCGTGACATATTTCCACAAACTGAGCAGCGCGACGTCTCCAGCAAGACAAGCAGCTCACCAAGATGTAGATTCAACAAATGCTTTTCCCTATCCCCCGGGAATTCAACGCAATGGAAACCATTGCTTCCTAAGGAGGGAGGATTGATCTAGGTGGATATCGGTGGCCACCGACCTTTTCCAAATGGCTCAAAATGACTTTCTAGAAATTTTGACAATTTACTATTTTTAGCAGGTTTAAACTTCCGGGGCCATTTTGAGGGCCCAAATGAAGGTTTTTCGAGATCGAGGTTCTGAATGATAGCCAAAGGCATGATTGAGCCCCCAAAATGAATCTCCTTGACGATACCTTTCCAACTATCTATCACACGCCTAAAACGGAGGTCGTATGCAAAAGTTACGACCCCGGGAAGTTGATGTACTCACTTACCCAAATGGGGCCCACATGACTTTTGGTGCTTCATCTCCTAGGGTTAGGTTTTTGGATGTTTAGGACTTTTGGCATTCCTGTTTATTGTAAAAGGGCCTTCAGAGCCTCATTGTAATCATCTTCTTGCAATTGCGAGTAGCCGTCACATCTCTTCTCAGAGATAAGTTGCCACCATTCTAGCGAGTCTTTCACTCTGTATTTTTACAGTCTCTGTACATTTCTCTGATTAATAGAAATCATGTATTACTGTATATCTGTGTTTATGGTTGCATCTCTGATACATTTCTGTTATATTATTGAATATCTTTAATACCTTTGTGCATTTCTTTATTATATCTCCGCTCTCATTTCATGCTGAAAATAATCCAAATCAGGCAACCTAGAAAGACAACTGCATCTTACCCCAGACACAGTATCTTGGGAAATTTTCGAGGAGAGGTTCCAGAGGAAATATCTACCAGCGTACTACGAGGAACAATAGGTAGGGGCATTTCATGCCTTAGTAGTACAGGGAAACAGAGTTGTAGAAGAATATGAGATCAGATTTATGGAACTGGTCAAATATGTTTCGTATATGGATAATGATCAACGACAGGCATAGCGCTTTGTCTATGGATTGAACCCTAAAATAATAGATATGGTACGGATGTGGAAACCGTCTTCAGTAGAGAAGGTGGTGGAAAATGTGCGTTACGTGGAAGAACACATGAACTTAACCGGGGGTACAAGACCGACATTTCCGCATCACCCTGGATTCGTAGGAAAGGCCCCGAGGAATTTTCCTAGGGTAGGGGGCTCAAGGTCACTGCCATATGGTAACCGAGTCGCACCAAAGAAAGTAGCTGTAGGGATTTCAATGGCAGTGAGTGTAGCATCTCGTTCATTGCCGACGGTGCAGACAGGTCCACGACCATCTCAGGGAACAACGAGTAGGGGTAGGGGTTCGAGGGGAAGGAACTCATTTTAGAGACAGTCAGATAACAGTGCACAGGTTCAATCTCGTGTTACCTGTTGGGAGTGCGGAGGACCCCATTACCAGCGTGACTACCCAGAGTTACAATCAGGGTTCGTGCATAGAGAAGGAAATGCACCGATGGGGAGAGCAAGTAGCAGCCACCAGATTTACGCAGCGGTTAGTAACCGCCAGGCCGAACATCAATCCATGGTGGTGGAGTCATCAGGTATGCTAAATCATATCAATGTCAAGATTTTGTTTGATTATGGTGCGACATATAGTTTCATTTCACCATCTGCATTAGAAAAGAGTGGGTTGGCAGCCTACAAGCACGATGACTTTAAATAAGTCGAGATGGCTTCGGGGGAAAAACAAGTTGTAGGACCTAGTGTCGATAATTGTATATTAGACCTGGGAGTGTGTACTACCCGTTTGAAAGTATACATCACTGCTCTTGGGGCATATGACCTAATCATTGGAATGGATTGGTTAGCAGCTCATTGAGCTTTGGTAGATTGTTTCGCAAAGAGGGTACTTTGTGTCGATGGTAAAGGAAGACCAGTAGATATCTAGGGTATACAGAGAAAAGTGTCGTTACGCTTTATATCAACTATGAAGGTTAAGAAATTCTTGAGACAAGGGTGTCGACTTTATGTAGTGGAAGCAGTGAATGAAAGGAAGGGACCCTCATTGGATCAGTACCTGGTATTGTCAGAATTTCAGGATGTTTTTTCGAACGAGTTACCAGGGTTACCTCCTGAGAGAGAGCTTGATTTTACCATTGAGCTAAAACCTGGTGCAGAACCAATCTCCAAGACTTTGTATCAGATGACAGCGCCAGAACTTTGTGAGTTGCAAATGCAGTTGAAAGAGTTACTGGACTTAGGGATAATAAGGCCCAGTGTCTCACCCTGGGGTGCACCAGTAATTTTTGTAAAGAAGAAGGATGGATCCTTACGACTGTGTCTAGACTACAGGGACTTGAACCATGCTATAGTGAAAAATAGGTACCCAATGCCGTGAATAGATGACCTCTTCGATCAGATGAAAGGAGCAGCGGTATTCTCAAAGATCGATTTGCGATCAGGGTATCATCAGTTAAGGATTAAGGAAGGTGATATCCCAAAAACTGCCTTTCAAACTTGGTTTGGACATTATGAGTTTGTTGTAGTACCTTTCAGATTGACCAATGTGCCAGCAGTATTCATGAGCCTCATGAACGATGTATTTCGGAAGTACTTAGACCGTTTTGTACAAGTATTTTTAGATGAAATCCTCATCTATTCCAAGAATGAAAGAGAACATGAGAAACACTTACGAATAGTGTTGTCCTGCCTTAGACAGAACAAATTGTATGGGAAGCTGTCGAAGTGTTCCTTCTTCCAGAAATATATCCACTATTTAGGTCATATCATTTTTGACGAAGGAATCTTTGTGGACCTAGAAAAGGTAAAGGCCATTATGGAGTGGCCAGTGCTGAAAAATGCCCATGAGGTGAGAAGCTTCATGGGGCTAGCAGGTTATTACCGGAGATTTGTAGAAGGATTCTCAAAAATAGTGAAACCCATCACCACCTTGCAGCGTAAGGGAGTCAGGTATGAATGGACAGAAGAGTGTGATAGTGCATTCATTGAGAGTAAGAGGTTACTAATTAGTGCACCAATTCTACGAGTGACGGATATGGAAAATGACTTCACGCTCTGCATGTATGCATCGAAGCAAGGGTTGGGAGTCGTGCTGATGCAGGATGGAGGAGTGATAGCCTATGCATCAAGGAAGTTGAAGAAACACGAAGAGTTATACGCGACTCATGATTTAGAGTTGGCACTTGTAATGCTAGCTCTGAAAATTTGGAGGCACTATCTTGTGGGGCGAAATTTTGAGCTCAAAATGAACCATCAAAGTTTAGGTCATCTCTTCACTCAAAGAGATCTGAATGCCGGGCAAAGGTGATGGAGTGAGTTTATGAGTGAGTACGATTTTGGTATATCGTACATCAAGGGAAAGGAAAATTTGGTCGCAGATGCCTTGAGTAGAAGACCACGTATCTTCTCCTTGGTAACCTTAAAGGTCAATCTGAGGGAACACGTGTTGACACAACTCCCAGGAGATAGTTGGTATTTAAAGGTTACTTCAAACCTCCAGAGCGGGAGGCAGTTAGACCCAAAGTATGAAGGATATAGTTTGGAAACAGACAGACTGTTAAGATATCGAGGAAGGATGTACATCCCTGAGAATGGGGATATTCTAAGCATCATATTGAAGGAAGCTCATAGAGCACTTTATTGTGCGCATCCGGGTATGAAGAATATGTGCGTGGATATGAGGAAGCTCTTTTTTGGGTAGGCATGAAGCGCGATGTAGTCCATTTCGTTTCCAAATGCCTTGAGTGTCAACAAGTGAAAGCTGACCACCATCACCCGGCAAGCCTCGTTAAACCACATGATGTCCCTATGTCCAAGTGGGAAGTCATCTCTATGGATTTTGTTGTGGGGTTGTTTCTCACATCCCATAGACACAATGCCATTCTTGTGATAGTGGATAAGTTAACCAAGAGTGCTCATTTCATTCCGATTAGAGACACTTATGATGTCACTGATGTGGCACGTGTGTTTGTAAGCGAGGTTATTCATTTGCATGGGATACCTAAGAAGATCATTTCAGATAGGGACTCCAGATTCACTTCTAGCTTCTGGACAAGTTTATAGTCAGCGCTGGGGACTCAGCTAAACTTAAGCACAAATTATCATCCTGAAACAAATGGGAAAACTGAGAGATTAAATCAAGTCATGGAAGACATGCTTAGGATGTATGTAATGGATAATCAAACCTAGTGGGAGAAGTACCTACCTTTGGTAGAGTTTGCCTACAATAAAAAATATCATAGCTCCATCGAAATTCCACCCTACGAAGCTTTGTATGGGAGGCCATGCAGAACACAAGTGAGTTGGGATAGACTAGAAGACCGAGTAACAGTTGGGCTAGAATTGATTCAAGAAATGGAGGAACAGGTTATTCAGATTAGGCAGGGAATAAAGGAAGCACAGGATAGGCAGAAAAGCTATGCAGATGCACACAGGACTGACCAAAGTTATGAAATGGGATACCAGGTTTTCATTCGTATCAGGCCTAATAAGAGTACCATACGGTTCGGGAAGGGGACAAAGTTGTCACCTCAGTGTATAGGACCATTTAGGATCCAAGAGAAAATTAGACCCGTTGCCTATCGTCTCGTACTGCCACCCCACTTGCATAAAACTCATAATGTATTTCATGTGTCTGTTTTACATCATTATGTTGTTGATGAATCACATAAACTAAATTGAAAAGAATTGCAGGTATCGGACGTGGGAACCCTCACGGTAGAACCGTTACGCATATTGGACCGTAGAGTCCGACAGCTCAGGAACTGTCTGGTAGACCAAGTTAAGGTCCAGTGGGACAAGTATAGTCCAGGATCTGCTACTTGGGAAGATGCCAAGACACTACGATGAGACTATCCCTCACTATTTTGACCACCTCGAGAACATGTTTCTCGAAGGTGGGTTGTATATAACACCACCTTTTGACTTAGACAACTAGGATTACCTGAGGCCTATATACTTTATTTTCTAAGTCACAGTGAAACTATTAAGTGATACACTTAAACTTTAAACATTATTAACTTTTATGAATGTTTAAATGTTATTGATGATGATGTATATGATGCGATCTACTACGTGCATGTAAATTTTATGAATGTTTAAATGTTATTGATGATGATGTATATGATGCGACACATTGTGA
>ML846435.1:13763-24821 GCA_009831015.1 Picea engelmannii
TGTAATAAAGTCTAGTGATATAGTCTCCCATTTCCATTCCGACACAAGTATGGGCTACAACAGGCCAACTGGATGTCGGTGTTCATCTTTCACCTATTGAAAATCTTGACACTTAGATAAGTATTCTGTTGTTGTTCTCTTCATATTAGGCCAATAAAATAACTTCCTTAGTGTTGTTACCATTTTCTGGTATCCCGGATGACCAAAATATGGTTTCTTGTGTACTTCGTCCAAAAATGTTAACTTTAATTCAACTGAATTTGGTATGTATATTTTTTTTTTAAATCTTAGTAGACCATTTCTGTCCAAACTCAGATCTGTTTTGTCTGAATTTTCTATATTATTTCATAAATTTTCCACTGTTTTAGTGTAATTTTCATCATTATTACCTGCAACCTTTATCCTCTATTGAAGATCGATTTCTTCCCTACTAATGTTTATTTCAAACAACCCATGAACTCTTCTACTTAAAGCATCAACCATCTTGTTTTCCTTACCCTTTATGTGTCTTACCCCAAATTCAAATTTGCTCAAGAAGGCCATCCATCTTTCTTGCCTTGCATTAAGGTCTGGTTGACTAAACAAAAATTTTACACCGTTGTTATCAGTCAATAAGAAAAAATTTATGCCCATTATATAGTGTCACCACATCTTTAAGGTGTGTATTAAAACTGTCAACTCAAAGTCATGAGTGACGTAGTTTCGTTCGTGCTCCTTTATTTTTTGGGACTCATAACAGATAACGTTCCCTTCCCGAGTTAGGACACCACCCAGACCTTCTATACTCACATCCACATAGAATGTGAAGTCTTTGTCTGGGTCTACTACCTTTAAAATGGGTGTGGTTGTTAACAATTCCTTTAACTTATTAAAACTGTCCTGACATTTCTATGACTAGTTAAACTTGGTTCCCTTTTTTGTAATGATGTGATAGGGTATGCAATCTTGGAGAATCCCTCTATAAATATACGGTAATATCCGATGATTCCCATGAATGACCGGATGTCCACTACGTCCTTAGGGATTGACCATTCCATGATGGTTCTTATTTTCTGAGTATCGACTGCAATACCTTATTCAGATATTACATGTCCTAGGTACTGTATTTTCTTTTGATAAAAGTCACACTTATCGAATTTAGCATACAATTTCTGTTTTCTTAAAGTTTGTAGAACTATCCTTAGGTGTTCTTCGTGTTATTCTTATGTTTTAGAATATACTAGGATATCATCAATAAATACCAAAACAAACTTGTCCAAGTACTTGAAAATGTTGTTCATTAAACACATAAATATGGTTGGCGCGTTAGTGAGACCAAATGGTATAAAAACAAATTTGTAATGTCCATATCTCGTTATGAATGTCGTTTTACTTATGTCCTCATCTTTTATCCTAACCTGGTGATAACCAGATCTTAAATCCAATTTAGAAAAAATCTTTACCCCACCTACTTGATCGAATAGATCATTGATCCTAGGTAAGGGGTACTTGTTCTTAACATTCATTTTATTTAATTGTCTGTAATTGATGCATAATCTCAGAGTTCTATCTTTCTTTTTAACAAAAAGGAATGGTGCTCCCCATGGTGAAACACTCGGTCTAATATATTCTTTGCCGAATAGTTCCTATAGTTGAATTTTTAATTTTGTTAATTCTGGTAAACTCATTCAGTAGGGTGCCTTAGATATGGTGGTCGAACTAGGCAATAGGTCAATAGAAAATTCTATCTCTCTCCTTGGGGGTAATTCAAGTATCTCATCAACAAACACATCTCTAAAATCATGCAAGACGACAAAATCCTCCAATCTAGGTTTATTTTATTTTTCCAACAGATTTGTCACTTGGATGGCATAAATATGACAACCCTTTCTCATGAACTTATTAAATTGCATAGCTGAAATCTACCTAATTGAGACTGGTCTTTGTATACCTTGTACTGTTTTAACATTGTCATTTTTGTCGTTATAATTGAGTGATTTTTCATAGCAATCTAAAACTTATTTATTCCTTTCTAACCAGTCCATTCTGATAATTATGTCATAAGACCCTAACGGTAGTATATTCATATTTATCTTTATGTTTTGAACACCTAAACGGAACTCACAATCAGAAATAAAATCAAATACTTTTCTTTTTGTTCCTGTTGCTAGTTGTACTAACAAAGAATTTTCATGTCTTGTTCTCTTAAGTTTATTTGAATCCACTACACCAGGAGTGATATAACTCAACGTAGCTCCTAGATCAATTAAAACAGAAATATGAGTATTGTTAATTTTACCTTCAATTTCCACTACAGTGGACTGGTGATCAGCTTGTCGGCCATCCACAACTGCATTGATACGATGTAATCTTTTGCCTATATCTACCACTGTAGATGCTTCCTGTAGGTTGTGAACCATAGTCCTGGCTGTTGAAGTCAAACGTGGACATTTCGTCCTTAAGTGAGGTTCTCCACATTCCCAACATTTTAACGGTTCTCTGAGGATGTCCCCAAACTTCTTTGTTCCCATATTAACGGGTTTACCAGCTCCTTGGGTATTCTAGTTATTGGAGTGAAAATATTTCCTTGGAAAAATCTTTGTTGCATTCCAGAAAGGGGTTGGTTGATATCCCTTCCTCTGTTGGTTCATTCACTCTTGTTTCTTGTCCTTCCAAACCTTGGAAAATTCTGATCGCTGTTTGTATTGGTCGTAACACATTCGGTCCTTCCAGAAAACTTCACTTAAGGACTTAGGGTTGTCGAATTCGATTCTGTCCTTATAGGACTATGGTAAACAACTTAGGAACCGCTGAATTTTTACTTTGTTTTCTTGTATATAAGGCACGAACCTTAATAATTCTAGGAATTTGTTTATCAGGTCATCCATAGCTATTTGACTAAGTCGTAGCTCATAAAATTCTTTTGTTTTTCTTTCATAGTAAATTTTATTTAGATACCGTTTCTTAAATTATTTCTTAAAATACGATCATTCCATTTGTTTTTCCTTTATGCCCTTGGCCAACTTCAGGTCCTGCCACCATATGCTATCTTTTCCTTTCAGATTATAGATGGCCATTCTGACCTTCATATTGCTGGAATAGTTGTATATATGGAAATACTTCTTTGTGTCTAATAACCATGCTTTAGCCTCCTCCCTTGTTCTGGATTCCCCATCAAAGGTAGATGGTTTGATTTTCTTAAACTCTCCCTCAATATGGTCCACTTGTTTCCTTTGTATTCCTATTTTTGTTTTGTCTTCTAATGAAGGTGTACCTTCAAAAGAGTTGTCCCCTTTTTCTTCTTCAAGACCAGAATTCTTGGAGGCCCTTTTACTGACCTCTTCTTCCTGGTTATCATCCTTTGGGATATTCTTTGTCACTATGCTTCGCAGAAGAACTTCATTTATTTCTTGTTGTTCATGTTGTGCTTTTTTCAGTTTGTCATTGTCTTCTTTGAAAACCTGCAGCTCCACAATGAGATTTATCATAGTTTCCAGCACCTTGGTAGGTGAACTTCCGTCACTGTTCTGCCTCTATTCTTTAGGAGGCCTTTGCTCAGGATTTTCCTCAAGTCTAATCTCTACTTCATTCTATGTTGCCATGATAACAACAGAAATAAATTTTTTCTGTTTGTAACAATAATTGTTTTGTTAGTTTTACATAAACAATAAATATGTGCTAAGCAAATATTTTGGCCCTGTTTAAAGTCCAAGTGTTGTAACCTTTGCTCTGATACCATATGTAATGTTTCCCAAATTTACCAAATAAAAAAAAAATTATTTAGTGTCACCAGAATTGATCATTTGTCTAAAAGTGGAAACCTTTCAAGCAATCATTAACTTTACGACAGAAAGTTCCTACTACTTCCTTGGCATCCATATCTTACTCTTACTACTTCTTGAAAAAGGTGTAAGTTTCATATAAATATAGATGTACATAATTTATTTATGACAATATCGATTCTACCTTCCACAAGAGTGAAGGTGTAAACTACTGCCTAAGACATGTATCCACCTTGGTCTTTCATTCTATTTGCACAAAGTAATTCTATACTATAGGACTTCTATCCCATTCGTGCAATCCAGAGTATAATTATATTACCATTTAATGATCCTTATGATAAAGTTATCATAGCTATAAGTATATGACACCCGTGCGCATAAGTATTAACTAACTGGTGGTTGTGACTAGAACAAGGGGAAATTGTATGTTTTCTTGTTGTCGAATGACCCTAAGGAAACTAACTTGGCCTAAGTGTTAATGAGATGATAGTTAAGAGTTATCGCATGACCAGAACAACAGTGATGCGTAACTAAACCCTAACTAGTCTGTAATTGTACTTCACCATAAATATGGAAATAAATAAAGTTATAGAGGTAACGATGTCTGGTCTTAATGGCTATACCCACGACATTTAATATATCCCATGGCGTACTCCTTTATCCATCACTCGACCTCTGAGCCCACTGCGTCTTTTCCACCTTGCATGTTTCACATGGACTCGACACAGTTTGTACCCATCACCATTAGTCAGCTCCCTAGAGGGTTTACTTTTTTTTTTTTATTCCTTTCATATCTTTGCATTTATGCAAACCACTGTGAGACTACCTTTGTTACTATTCATCTTGGTGGCATGGTGAGAATTCGTGAAATGGAGCTCATTCTGGCAAATGAAATGTTAGGAGAACCCTGGTTGGAAACCCTTTGCGAGGTAAGAATCCTTTGATAATTGGTATTTGACTTCTTGTGTTGCTAATGTGAACCGGTTACGTTCAAGGTTCATGATCGTGCTATTCACTTGACTTCGGTGGTAGTTTTTTTTTAGTTTTCCTCTAATAGTTGGCATTATATTCGACATTGCTTAGGGTTTTTTCATGGCTTCGACCTTAACCTCTGTTTTAGTCTTCTTCCCAAACCCTGGTACTCTGTGATAGATATTTCACTTTGAAAAACCCGTAAACAGTTTTCTGGACCGAAAAGGTCAAAGGTAGTGAGGATGTCAGTTCTTCTATTTTGGCTATAATAACATTATTGAATATACTACATTTTGGGTTGTTCTTTCTATGTCATTTGTGGTTATGCCATCCGATATTGATGTGTTTGTTTTGCCTGTGTCTTCCTGATATTTCGTTGCTTTGATATGACTCACCGTCTAATTTTTGGTTTGCCTACATGCTTCGTGGATTGTCTAGGGTGTTAAATCCTGATTTGGAACTAGGTTTACCTCTGAGGGAAGGTCCTTCCCTTACGCATTATAAGTGTGATTTCATTTTTATTTGAGTTTAAAAAAAAAAAAGTCATGAAGACTGTATGGGGCTTTTTACCTCTATTTAAACTTTCTGAAATTCTATTGATTCTCTGCATACACCCCTCGATGTCTGTCGTGACTCGTTTTCATAATAGAGCATGATAATAATAACAGGGTCATCTCTCATGTATATTGACATTCTTTCATTTGGAAAATAAATGTTTTCGACACCTGGCCTATGATTTTGTTAATTGTGGTTCATGTCAAAACTGTGGAGATTTAGGGGATAATATCAATGTTCGAACATGTCCTTAGTTCTGAATGTGTTACACTTCCTGTGGTTATTACATGATATTTAACTTAGGTTATGTATGCTTAAACCTAGGTGTAACTTGATTGAAACCCGTATCCTTATCCGTAGTCCGTAAATGTTTAAGAGAAAAAGGTGGGTTAACATCCCATAACTTCGTATGTAGTTTTGAGTTGGGAAAAATGCCTCTGGTCTAAACATCCTAACCTATACTACCTTATGATTTGAAATCTTTGAATTTGCTTGTCATAGTATCATTTTGTAAAGGGAAAAACCCAAGTATTCTGTGTTGATTTCAATTCCTTTATAAAGATTTCTAGGAGAATTCGTTCTTACGAGGGCCATACTTCGGAGTACTCTGTGTAACTCGACTGGACACTCTGTGTAGTAATTATATGATGTATGTTATTGATCTTCTTACTTTGAATAATGTTCGATCTATTTTACAGTTGTGAAATAAGTTAGTATTCCTTTCTTTTTCTTTGTTGGTTATCACATCTAATGATGGGATCCCCCTATTTCACTGCAATGGTACCCATCAGACTCTTCAAGTTCACTCCTCCCCCCTTCGGTATGTCCACGGATCGCAACTCTGATTGGGAGTATACCTGCGATAACTTCAATATAAGTATTAACCATGTATGAGGACATATTTGTTGTCTTAATTAATTTAACTTCAATGCTAAAGTTTGCCTGGATTCTATTTGATGTTAATACTTCGTCTCGAATTTCCTGTAGGGATTATATGGTCACAACGATGGATCAGGACCATGCCTTATTCAAGAAAGTTACTCGGGTTTCAATTTTAATGTTTGGACTTGAAGGATTCAAAATTGGGGTCTCAGTGATGTTATTTATCTCTTCAGGTGTTCTATTTTTTATCCGAGATTGTGGATATATAGATCTTCTAATTATTTTTTTAATGGAATGTACAATTGTCTTTCCTGCCATACAAATATTGTGGTTTATTTTAAATACTCTCTGCACTATGAGTTGTATAAATTAAAAGAAAATAGATAACCTATTTGCGGTTTACAAGGAAATAACTAAACTGTACATTGATTATTTGTGTAGTCTTAACAATGGAAGATTTGCTTGAATTTCTCCTGTGTCCAAGTATTGGAAATCTTATGTATGAATAAATCATATGTAGAAATATATTATGCAACATTTTGTACATCAACTATATATATATATATATATACGGATAATTATTCTAAGTCTCGTTTGGCACTTGCGTTGTCTAGTATTTCCACGATCTAATAAAGTCTTGCTTATATAACCTACAAAGATATGTCTATACATATATATTTAAATCTCATTTTTACTTTTCAGAATTTTTTTTAGCGTTTGCATGGTCTAAAGTTTACTTGAAGAACTCAACATCTAGATGTATATGATTCACATATTTGGTAGGGATTTCTAGAATAGAACTGAAATGATATTTTATTTAACTTAGATGTATCTCCTAATATATTTCCATAATTAAATTCCATTTCTAGCTAAGATACATAGAAAGTTTACTCAACGCATACAATTAAACTATAAGGGTTTATCCTACAATTCATTCCATTCCATTAGTAATTTAATAAATATAACAATTCATCCAAATTTAAACAGATGTATTCTATCGGCCATAAATTCAAATAACATTTGACTAGAGAAAGAGTAGATAGAAATATATGAACAGTTGTCGAACAACAAATGTAACAACCAATTTCCTCCCAACCTTAGAACATAATAACCAATCTACTTGTTCCGTTCAGCCCCTAGCCTGACCATGAACCCATGAGGTAGAACTCCAAAACTCCTCCTTAGCAATAGTCCTTCAGTTTCATAAATATTCTCCTTACGTCACACTCATAAAATAATGTTCATAACAATAATAGATAATTATTTCCCCGGCATACTAGGTAGCGTCATATCTCCTCCCAGATGCTATATATGCCAAAAGAATTTGTGCCTAGGTCTTTTCCCCTTGGGGAATTTTCACAGCTTTCCAAATCCCTAATTTTTAGGGGCTTCCCATGGACAAATTCTTGATTTTTCACTTGTAACATTCAACCCTGAGGTAGGTCCAACATGTTCCCCACTCATGGAGTCATGGTCAGCTGATTTCAACCTGGTTGTTCCATTTGTCCATCAACAATAAATATAAAAGTATTTGTTTCTTACAAGTGTCATAGTCAAAAAGTTAGTTGGGTCAAATCAGTTGTTTTCCAAATGGTCATAATCATAATTTATAACTAACTAAATTTGAAATTCGGAATTGCCATAAATCACAATAATTTTCCAATTTCAAATTTACCAAAAATGGAAATAAATTCCTAATTATTTTCAGACTTGAAAATAATTTATTTTTGGGGATGTTACACCTCTACTGAGACATAAACTGTGGCAGAGGATTCCTTACTTGGCGAATCCCTCTTTCTGATCAGTTTTGAGGACATATGGTACAAAGATATTATCATCTATCTTCAGACCCAAACTTTTCTACACTACTACATATGGGTGGATTATTCCACGAAATTTTTCCATGCTTCCACTAGTTTCATCTTTTTTTTAAACAGGGCAGTATTTTCGTGGATATTTAAAATAAGGATCAGTATCTAAAATATAAAAAAATTCATGGCGAAATCTACGATAACATGATGAAATCTACTGGTCAGACAATGAAAAATGAGAACATGCCAAAGTGTCTTAGAAAATAAAATTGTGACCAATGTAAGCAGCATAAAATTGTGACCATTGTATGTATATGCAAATCAACACATCATAATTTAAACCAACCCAACCCAATTGTGGATGACAAGTGGTTGACATTCTTTTTTTAGTGGTGAATTTCAAAGATTGACATTTTGTCTACAAAACAACTTAGATTCTAGTGTATGGTGTCGAGTTATTCAAGTTTGAGAAATTTTGACCAGTTTCGTTAAATGGTGTGTAATTATTTTCCATGTTTATTCAATACACAATACTCTATAGTACAAATTGAATCATATCTATCTTAATAGTTAATCGATAATAAAAAAAAATCATGTCAAAATGTCTTAAAAGAAATAATTGTGAGGATTGTAGGTCACTGTAAATAAACATATCATAATCGAAAGGAGTAGCTAAAATATAAAAAAATGACAAATTAATGTTTGGTATGGTGTAGGTAAGACAATTACTTGTCAGGACAAGGATTTGTCACAATGAACGAAAATGACGAGAATCTTGCTCGGTTAAGAGAGGCATTAGAGGCGAGGGGCGATGAAAAATGTTATTGCCCTTGCTATGATTGCAGAGGCTTGAAAAAAAGAAGAATTTTAATAACAAAATACCAAAGACATTGTAGGTAGAAGGGGCACGCCGAAGGGGGTTATGAATATCATCCCTTGGTAATAAGATTCAATATTTAATGTATTCTCTGTAATAATCAGTATGCCATGAATTTTAGTAATATTTCTTATCGGGATTTTTATATTTTCTATACACACTAACTTTCCTACGTTTTTTTTAAATATATAGACAATGCCCCCAAAATGTCGACCTCTAGAGAGTTATTTTCCAAGTACTAGCAGAAATACTACTTTACAGGGAGATGAACTTCAAGATCAGAATATTGAAGTTGTTGATCAATTTATTAATGATGATATGGATGGAGATAAAGTTAGTGATTCAAATCAGGAAGATGAGATACATAGATTGATCCAAGACACATTTGTTCCAATGGATGAGGAAAAGCAGGATGATAGTCATGATGTTGATCTTCTACTCAAGAAGTAACGTCAACCTCTTTATGAAGGCTCAACAAAAAATATTTTATCTGTTATATTGTTGTTGGTGAACCTGAAGGTTTTGAATGGTTTATCAAACACATGTCTCACACAGATACTAAGGTATTTAATTTGATAATTATTTATGCCTGCATGTTCACAAATACTTAAAAGGTTCAATTTTTTCCTATATTGATATTGTTTTGTAATTTGTAAATTAGTATATTGGATGATATATTGGATGATATATTGATGCTTAATATTTTTTACATTGACTTATTGTTTAGAATTGTGTAGATTGTTAGGTGATGTTCTATTACCGACGTCAAATATTTTTCCACGCACATATCGAGAAATATCCATGATTATGAAAGGAATTGGAATGGACTATCAGGCTATTGATGCATGTCCTAATGATCATATCATATATTATGGACAATATGCATTAGCAAATGAATGCCCACAATGTCAAATAAGTAGATATCGAACCGATAAAGCATCAAAGAAGGTGCCTTGAAAAGTTCTTCATTATATTCCGATGATTCCATGTTTCCAGCGGTTGTTCAAGTGCCAAAGTATAGCACAGTTTATGGATTTCCATGAAAAGAACAGAAGTCAAGATGATGTTCTTCGAATGCCTACAGATGGTTCTACATTGAACTACATTGAAGAAAAGTGGCCAATTTTTAAAGAAGAACTTCGTAATGTTAGACTTGCATTGGTAGCTGATGGTGTCAATACATTTGGAGAGCTTCATTCTACGTGCTTAGTGTGGCCTATTTTTGTTATAAACAATAACCTTCCTCCTTGGATGTCAATCAAGAGAGAGCACACAATGTTGGCAATTATTGTTCTAGGTGTTTAATTATCTTTTATTTTCTTTAAAGTATGACAAATATTTCATTTATTTGTTTCGTGCATGGTAATTATTTCTTTTGTATATCATGACATCTAGATCATAAGTATAATTAATCATGCATTATGTTGAACCAATTAGGTAGGTACCGGGTTAAAGATATGAATGTATATATTGAGCCTCTCATCGATGAGTTGTTGAAGTTATGGGCTGGCGTCACTATGTATGACATCTCTAGACCAATAGGGCAAAAAAAATTTCAATTCCATGGAATACTATCATGGGAAATTCATGATGCTCCTGGGTTAACACATTTTTGTGGTATATTGTTACTTTATTTTGTGATTTAATATTATATATATATATTGAAAAAATCATGCATTATTTTAAATTGTAACTCTAATTCGATGCTACATTTATTCATATATCTTGTAGGTCTTCAAACAAAGGGTAAATTTGCATGCCCAGTTTGTGGTCCGACGATAAAATATCATCGTTCAAGGAGTTTAGCAAAGGAAGTGTTTGATGAGTATAGGCACTTTATGCCGAAGAACCATAGTTATTGAACTACATACAAAGCAAATTTCAATGGTAAAGAAGAAAACAAAAAAAAACCACGAAGAATGACACCTTGCCTATGGAAGTTGGAATATATTAGAAATCATCAAGGCACGAAAATTATTTATGTATGACCTATTATATAAATCTTTGGTTAATTGCATTAGTATTAATTTCATTTTGTCCCATTAATTAGTGTTAATTTCAATTTGTTGATGTTTCATGAATGTCGTTAAGGCACAAATGGGCTTCCACGAGGAATGAAAATTTACCCGATGCAATTCAGTAGATTGGCATACTATGAGTACCTACAAATAGTTCATTTGTTTGATACAATGCACATCGG